>LBNU01012573.1:12925-57757 GCA_014162995.1 Artemisia annua | reverse complement strand
ATTACAATGGTCTCTCTTATTTCTTAGACATTGTAGGTGATTACAATGGTCTATAAACTCTTTCATAACTTTATATACTATCATTACATCTGATGGCGAAACTCGTTACGATTTATCAATTCCTCTTGAATTCTTTACTCCCTATAAACTTAGGTTTTCTGAGCGTTTCTGTTCCTTTTCCGAATTGATACTAATTATATAAAAGACTATCTATATATACTTGATTCTTCTCTCGACTATTTATACCTATCAATGCGTTACTTCTTATTTGTATAAAGGTATTTATTATAAAGGTTTTATCCGATTCTTTACACTCAGCCTCCAAAGCATCATGTCAAACCCTACCTCTCCTAATTATATATGTTTCACCTGATTACTAAACAATTAAACACATATTTATTCATTTTGATGATCCCCTAAAACCTTCTCATACATTGTGGGTGACACAATCGTCTCATTTATTTATTTTTTTCAAAAATCGTGAATAATGCTATGAACTTTAATAATCTTTTCATGACCTTACAAAATGGTGTTTTATATGAAACCCGTCACATTCTATTTAATTTCCTTGGAGATTCACTACCATTGTATAAAAAACTCCTTTATTGTCATATAAACTATCTTTCATTATATTATAAATGAATTACTATTCTCCAAATAATTATCTTGCTAATACCTTGTAAACGAATAACCAAAATTTACTACCATTTTGTAAACATCTATGTTAGTCTCACATAAACTATTTTGTAAGCACCTTACAAATAATTTTGTCATTAACTTAACTATTCTACTAGCACTTTATAAACTATTTCGGTAAAATGTCTTGCAATATTTATCATCATCCATCAATCATTTTGTCACTCCCTTACAAACTACATTACCACCATCTTATAAACTAAATCACAAATGTACTACCATTACATAAACTGTTTTGACTAGTTCCGAATAAACTATTTTGTTATCATCTTACAAATCGTTCGGTCATTTACCTTATACCAAAATTTTCACCACTCTATAAATCATTTTGATATTTTCTTACAAATCAGGACTATCTTGTTATTATGTTACCTTTCATCATACTCTTATAATTCTTATAAACTGATTCATCATCTACAAAAGCTGAAGTTGAACAACTCTCTCAACATTCATGAAGTTCTCTTATGAAACCTTCATTGTTAATAATACGTGATTCTTGCCCGATGTGGACTGATTTAGAACTGCTTAAAACTTCCTTTTTCTACGCGCATTTTCCTTATTCGCTTGTGTTACACACTCATACTACTTATGATTGATTCTTACGTATGTACAACTTATATCACTCTTTGTATATAAGATACTTATGAAAACTTCATGCTTGTCCAACAATGGACATATCACGAGTATAACTAAGTTAAGTATTTGAAAATTTTATCGAACCTCGGTTAAATATAGTCTAGTCACCTATATTTAACCTAGGGACAGTGGAACATAGTCTGACTACCTATGTTCGACTTAGATTTTTCAAATACTCGGAATAGTTATATATGGGTTATGTCTAATTGATTTTCTACTTGATTTCCGAGAATCACGAAATTTCTTGTGTAAGCATAAACAATTCAGCGTTATTCTTTCGATCGAGCAAAACAACTAAACAAATCCTCACTCAATCTTTATCGCGTATAGTTAACCTTACTCTACACCGTATTTCTAGATGACGAGAATCGAACCGCATCGTTAGTTATTATAGACTTCATTCCTTACGAGTATCCTCATCCTTTCGCAAGTGAACCGTCAGGAGATAAAGCTAGTTGAGCTCCGGGACGGCGCTCTCTTAAGGGGTACGTAATGTGACATTTCGTAAATTTCATGTCACTAATCTTAATATTTTTATTTAACTATTCTATTTTTTTTATTTAACTTCGTCGGAAGTTATTCGCGTACGTCATGACACGTTCAATTAATCCAACCGCGACTAGACTATGTCCTATCTACATTTCTTATGCATCATTGTTTCCTTACAATCCTCTTTTAAAAGTCCTAAATTTTTTTTTTTTTCATTTTTACGTAAACCTTGCACCGTTACATTTTACTCGGTTTAAAATTACATTTTATGGTTTTAACAACGTGAGTCAACCCTAGACTACGAAAATGACATGTTTTATGCATTTTAACCTATTTTCATGTTTACAAATGAGTTTTATACTTTTCGTTTCATTTTTAAAGTTTACATCACTTTTTTCAAGAACCAATGTCACCAAACGCGTTTTCAACTCACGGTTTTAATTTTAAAAATGTTTAAACTCTTCGATGAACTCACCACTCATCTAAAATACTTAAATAAGTTATGATAATAAGTTTTAACATTTTTATATGTTTTACATTTTATTACTACCCGGTTTTACGTTTCGCAGTTTAAAAACTTTACGTTTGCAATTACCGGGATCAAAATACACACCGTAGCTCATGTTTTATACAAAACCACTACCCTTTTCTCCCCTTTCTTGTTATGAACGACCCACCCACATATGTGGTGACTCATTTGTGACTTCTTACACTCTTGTACACTTGGCTACCTTACTTTTATGTTTGTCTCCCACTACCTAAGTCTTAATACCACTAAAACACTTCTCATAAATGCATTTTTGGATCAAAATACTCATCCCTTGTTTTCTCCACCCTTGTGAACGACTCAAGACAGATTCCAAGCACCATCTTATCATCTTTTTAATCATAAAATCATCTCCATAACATTCCCTTGAAGACCCTTGAAGAAGATGGTGATTTGAATTGAAGATTAGGAGGTTTTCTTGAAGTTTCTTGATGTTTTATTGAGGTTTTCTTGAAGTATTCCTCAAGATTATTTTAGAGCCATCTCCACAACCCTCAAGCTCTATTTGAAGAGTAGAAGAGAAGGTCCAAGCTTGTGGTGGTGTCTCTTGGTCGTTTTTAATCTAGCCCTAGAAAAGGTTTTATTGATTTTGCACTCCTAGTAAGTTAATCTCATCATCTTCATTGATTTTTGTTACATGCAATGGGTTTTTGTTATTCAATTAAATATGGGTTTTACCTCAGTAGGTAAACCTTCTTTATGATAAGCATGTTATACTTGATTCATTAGGACCATAGGTTAAGGGTGATTGTGTTTGGGATAAGTTATGTTTAGGTTAGAGTTGATTTGTGATTGCTGAAATTATAGGCTGTGATTATTGAATGTTTTTAGAATGAAACGTGGCTTTATAAAATTAGTAAAAATAATACAGACCTAGATGTATGTCTCAGGGTCATTTATCAAAAAGGCTCACCATTAGAAGTGTTAGGATGATTAAACTATGAATTTTATGGTAAAAAGAGTAAGATTCTGTATGCTGTTGGCATTCGGGGCCAAAATCAAGTTTTATTCCATTACTTTTTGAAAACCAAATATGCTACCTGTACTAGACAAATAGAGCTATCATCTCCAATTGGCCTCACCTTTATAGGACCTGTAGATTTCAAATGGCGGCCGATACGGTAAGCCATAAAATTCAGTCTCACTTTTCTTTAGGACAGGTCTGTAAAGAAAATTTATAAAATGTGGTTAGACCTGCAAATTTTTGAGTAAATTTATTTTTACAGTACACTAGGGACTTAGGGGAAACTAGGAATAAAAATAACTTAAAAAGTTGACTTACGGTTTGCAAGTAGTGATTTTTACAAGTCGGGGAAAGTTTTCAGCCACTAGTAAAACTAAGAAAATGTGTTGGGTAAAACAACTCGGAAACTTGCTATTTTTGGGAACCATGAACATATGACTTGTGAAAACCCTTAGTACAATCCCTTGACTGTATGAATCAAGTATAATAATGTGCATCCCTTCTCTTATTCAATTTGCATACTCTTAGACACGTTTCTTGTTATAGGTCATTTCTAATTTCGCTTTGATTCTTCGATTGCCTTATTCGTGCTCGATCACTCCACTACTTAAGGTGAGTTTATAGCCTCGCTTATAATCTTTTAACTGATTTATAAACCTCGCGAGGGGGATACATGCTAGTTTTACAAAACGAATACAAGTAGCTTTTTGGTATGCTTGACCCGAATACATGATTATAAGATAATGAGTATCTCTTGCCAATTAAGTCCCCATCATGAACCGTTAATTTTGTGTGAACGCTAATATTATGAATATGCATATTGGGCATTGACCAGCCTGGCCGAATGGGTAGCGCCCATCTTTCAACGGTCACATAATATTGAGAATATGAGGTAAATGGCAAATATTACCCTACCGGGGCAAATGATAAAACTTGGTTAAGGTTCGGTTTCATGAGCTCTATGTTATAATCTGATAACCCGACAAGTACCGATCATACTTGTTACCCGATGAATAATACTTGTATTCAATTTATTATTACTAAACTCTATGAATTCACTCAACATTATTGTTGACTTTTAGCATGTTTATCTCAGGTCCGTAAGTAACCTCAGCTTGGATGGGCCGCGCAAGGAAAGATTATCGATCAAGATGGCTCATGTTTTAAATATTTTATCATGTACTAAAATGATGAAGAATTTTTATTATCCTATGTATCTTTCAAACTTTGTAAACTATTTTGGGACCTCTTGTAAAACTTAAATAACCTTTTAAGGTGAACGTTTATTATATATTTCTTGTATGAAACTTGTTTATTATATTTGTACGATGTAATCGATATATAGCACCCCATGTCCCTTCCGCTGCGATCTTGAAAATGGGGGTGTTATAAGAAATGTACCAAATCCGTTTATGTAAGTAAGACGAATAAAAGGAGTGTTTGGATCACTGGATCCTAAGCCCTCACCTAGTTCTCTTGACCCTCTAAATTGTGTTTTTGATGGCTAACTAATCTAACTAATCTAACACGAGTTCCTGTGACCAAATGGGGTATATTAGGCTTAGGAACACTTGGGGACCAAGTTGGGAGAGTATATGATCGGTTGAGACTCAATTTAATGCATAATAGCTGATCAGAGTCGAAGTACGGCGCACATACGTTCAAACCGCCATACTTATGATCTTCAAATGAATTTTCCCGCTGGTGAAAAGTGCTCCGCACTTTATTTATTGTGCTCCATACTTGGAAGTGTGCCGCACTAATTGGCAAAACCGGCGTACTTGTGTTCGTTTCCAGCTCTTGGCACAAACATAAAAGTTGTAGATAATTCTCTTAGCTTTCTATGGCCGCAAACGGGTGGTAAAACGGAGTCCGTATGCTCCACTTATGGCCAAAGCAGTGGACAGGTGTCGGGAACCTTTAACTTAAGTTTGTTTCTTCGTTGAAGCTTCATTTCTTCACGTTTTCTTCCACTTCTTCCACGACACCCTACAATATCAAGTATACTCTATTAAGTATCGAAAGTTCATATAAATCATTAATATATAATACATAAAAACACAGATAACGCATATAGAAATATGTATAATTAGAGCGTTATCAAATGCCCCACACTTAAACCTTTGCTTGCCCTCAAGCAAATCTAAGAAAAGAAAAATTAAAAGAAGTTCCAAAATGACAAAAGGAAAGTGTAAAACCCACATTTTCTTGACGTGATTAAATTACTAAAATACCCTCCATTTTGAAATTTTGAAGAATTGAGTACATTCATCAAACAAGCCCTGAATCAAAAACGGTTATCGTACAACCACAAACATGAACTTGTAACTTCAAGTAAATGTTAATTGAGCTACTACAACATCATATGAACTTAGGAATATGAAATTTGGTCTATGAGATAAATATTGCACGTTACGTGACCTAACGGGTCCGAAAACCTCCAAAACTTGTACACAACATGGAAAATAAATGCCATAATATAACCTAAAGTTATTTTAATGATAAAAAGTCAATATTTGGTCTAATCCTCATCTAAGGGGCCGGCCATGGGGGGGGATACTCCTAAAAGTTTGCTAACAAATTGATTTATCCATTAATTTGATTTATTTGTTCCAAAAATAAGTCTAGACCTAAAAATAAAAACTTCCTTCTTCCTCCTCCTCATACCAACGACCCAACAACAACACCACCATCAAAATTCTTGTTCCTTGATCCTTGATAATTAATTCTACGTGTTCGTGAGACGATTTGGTGCACATTGGAGATTGTTTGGAGGCTTTTGGAGGCTTGTTCTTGCTCTCCTTCATCCATTCGAATCCTAAACATAACCCTTGAAGGGTTTGGTTCGGTGAAGCAGGAGTGATCCTTTTATCTCGTTATTTATTGATCTTGCTTTTGCTTTTGGACTAAGGTACATATATTCTGACCTATCTACAGGTTTCTCATACATTCTTGTCTTTCCTCTTCCCTTGATATCTTGAACCTTGTTATATTCTCTTGATTATTGAACCTTGTTATATCCCTCTTGATTATTGAACCTTGCTTGAAACTTACGCTATGATTCTTGAACCTTGACATAACCTTGTCATGATACCCTTGTGACCTTAACCTTGAACCTTGGTGGGACTTGGATACTCTTGGGATATTATAACGGGAGGTGAAATCTCTTTTCTTAAAGTTATGACATGGAAACATTTAAAGGAGAAATTATTTTATAACTTCACTCAAGACTAATCTTCTAAATGGGCTTGTATTATGAACTTTTCTAAACAAATGATGGGAACCTACTAAATGGATCTTTGATTTAAACTCTCATTATGACCCTTTGATTTTGAACTATGGGACTTTGGGGAAAATGGAATAATGAACCCTGTGGATGGGAACCTTGACTTGGACCTCACCATCTTGACTCATTGGATACTACATCCTTGGTTGACCTCTTGATACTGAACTCTTGATATTGATCCCTGATATTGACCTTTTGACCTTGACACTTAATATTGAACCTTGACTTGAACCTTGACCTTGGCTGGACACTTGTATTTGATATTGGACCTTGACTACTTGACCCCTTCAGTATTTTACCCAGGAGCTACTTGTTGTGGAGTAGCCACAACCATAGTATTGATGCACCAATGCTATGTACTCTAGCGTGGCTGGAGAGATGTCCCACGCCGTCCCTGATTCTTGTTATCGACTGCTGCTATGATTATTATTATTATTATTGTTATTGGCCAGCAGGGGCGTATGGATGCATCCTAGTCTTGTCTTGTCTTGATACTTGCTTGGGCTACGGCCATCTTGATTATGATTTGGACTACAGTTATTATTACTTGGTGACTGGGCTTGCGTGCAATGCGACCCCTCACTGCTTGGGAGTTGATCACTCCATCTTGGGTTACTTGACTTGATTCTTGTTTGTGCCTGGGGAATAAATACTGAAGCCTTGAAACTTGGTAACCTTGACATTGAAGACCTGGTAATTCATGATTATATACTTGACGACCTTGATACTGGGCCTTGATATTTAACCTTGATATTTAACCTTGATACTTGACCTTGATATTTAACCTTGATACTTGACCTTGATATTTAACCTTGATACTTGACCTTGATATTTAACCTTGATACTTGACCTTGAAATTTAACCTTGATACTTGACCTTGATATTTAACCTTGATACTTGACCTTGAAACTTGACCTTGATACTTGACCATGATGCTTGACCTGGATGACCCTTTTATACTTGACCTTGGAAATCTCTTGATACTAAACCTTGATACTCGACTTGGATGACCCTTTTACTTGATCTTGGAAATCTCTTGATAAACCTCGTGATCCCATATACAAATTCATCTTGTATTCTCTTCTCTTGTTACTTTACATTACTTGTTATCTTCATATCTGTTCACTGAGCTTTGTAAGCTCAGCCGCATTTCTTTTCTCATGCGGCAGGTTTAGTAGGAAGATGAGTTATTGGACGAAGGCTTTGTTTTGGGCTTAGAAGACTTCACCCTATTAGACACTTGCTTGGCTTAGAGATGCCTAGAAGTAGTCTTGTTTTGGGCTTATGTTTGTTGATGCCCTTTTGTATCTTGTATCTTGTCTTGTTCCCTTGTAATCCTTGTAAGTTTTGTACTTGTATTGTATCTCCGTTTCACTTGTGTTCTGACTTGACCCCATAATGTAATACTTTAGCCCTTTTCGGGTTGGGGTGTTACAATTATGGTATCAGAGAGGCAGGTTTGGATCGGCGGATTCAACACCCGTAGAGCTTAGGCTATGACCTGTGAGTTTTGACCTTTAGGCTTCCACTGTAGCAACCTAGGAAACCACCTTGAGAACTTGATTCAGGATTTTTCCCTGCGCGAACTTGAGTTTTGAGTTGCGAGACTTGGGTAGATGTTAGGCTCCCTCCGACGTATTCTTTCCTTTCGTGCTTGTCCTTGACTTTCCTACTCCTTGGAAATCGTTCAGATGGTTAAATCTCGTCGCTCGGAATCACCTGACGGAAAACCAAAGAAGTTGATGACTCATGCTATAAAGGAGACCTCCAGACAAATCTGATACGCAAGAAGGAATAAGAAGACTGCTGTCAAAGCTGCGGGCTACCAGAAGATGGAGGAAAAGGAGAAGGAACTGCGCGGAACCAAAGCAAACGATGACAAAGACGTTAACACCAAGTGTTACGAAGAATGTCATAGGTCGATGAAAGAAGAAAGGATAGATAGGAAAAGTGGCTTTGCTAGCCGCCCCTTGCCACAATATAAGAACAACAAGAATGGTTGGATCAGTGCAAGTGAAGAAAAGAAAGAAGAAGATGAGGTGGACTCCGACCTAGATTCTACGGCAACCAGCCGCTACAACCCAAATTGAGCGAAGGATCGTGATCGTGATTGTGTTCTATCTTCTGTTTTAGACATCATATTTCATTTCCTTTCCAATTGATCTGACAATTTTGAAATTTTCGAATCTATTAAGTTTCCCTTGTGAGTTGATATGGAATTTTGATAAATTTGGAAGCGTTGTTACGATGATCTTGCACCTTGACTTGATTGATTTGATGGGTTTCGCTACTTTCGGATAATTCTCATCATTCTTATTAACTTCATTGATGACATTGGCAACTAGCATTTTATGCGTATCATCTTGACAACAATACAATATTCATATATGCATTGAGGCAAACTTTGACTAAGAAGCTGAACAAAATCTCAACCTCTTGAATGATTAACTTGTCTGCCTGAAGACTCTTGATAAACTTCTACCATGATTCCCGACCATTAAACTTTTACTACCATTATTGCTCTTGAGATTCGTACGTAAATTTCATGGTTATGAAGTCCCCTTGCACCTATTTTTGTCCACCAAGAGATGAACACTTTCGTGTGAATTATGTTTTGACACCTTGAAGTTCGGATATGAATCTTGTTGAACCACGAAAAATTTTCCACTGGAGGATGGAGCTGGATAGAACCTGAAGATGACAGCCAACGGTAACTACCCTGAAGAGTTAATGACAATCCTTGCACGGCGGAAGATGGATGAGCAGAACGCAAGAACCTGGTCAAGACGGCGAACCTGGAGCTGATGAAGAACATACAGTCTCACTTCCCTATTCACCTTGGTTGTACTAAGATGAGTTGAGAGTGGAAGCAGACTGGATGAGGAGATTGAAGACCGTACCAGAGATTCACACTGCTCAATCGTATTCCAAGACGAAACTGCAGAAGGCTTGAGGAACCAAACTCAAGATAGTGATTTCGTTTCACCCTCAGATTTAGAAGATGAACGAAGACTGACTACTCAGACATAAGAAGATTCTAACGAGACAAATTCTTGAAACGAACCTTGTGATGGAGAAATTGATGCTTTAGCGACATGCTTTCCTTGTTGATGATGATTGTTGATTTGCTTACATCTTTTCGAGCTCCTCTTGTTTTGTCGTCATCGTTTTGCTATTGATTCTTGAATAGGACTAACCCAGGAGTTGGTTTGGACTGATAGGTGGACTTGTAGCTTGTTTCACTGATTGAGATAGAGTATGATCATCATGGGGGCATATTATATGATGCCAGTATTATGACGTCTGGCCAGCGTGATAATACTTACATCATATAACGTGCACTTGTTGTGTTCATAGGATGTCTTGAGAAGTGCCTTGGTAGAGACTTAGAATTTTGTCTTGGTCGCGACCATCTGCGAATAGTGAGACCTTAGGGTTCTCTTAACTTGTACGCTTGATCTACCTTATCGCCATACGTTTTGGTGCGTTTGGATACGCGTCTTGTGATTATTTGACTGCGATGACTTGATGAGTCCTAAGTTCCTTTGTAGAACTTCCTGCCGACATTATGTCACCGGTCAACGTATGATTTGATTCAAGTCACGTCTATGCCCTGCTATCGATGAATTCGTTTCATGATGTCTTGTATGCGATAAAATATGAAGTTTTGGATTCTGAGAATCAAGATCTGTCAGCTTACGAAATACCTTTGGAAGGTTGTCTTGACGACAAAACTGCTTGTATAGGTCACTTCCATCGTGCTATCATTCGATACATTCTTACATGATCAGTTCATTTTCTTGTCCGCGAATGGAATACCCACCCAATCCTACATCTTCTTTTAAATATTTTGTGAAGGATATGATTGCCACCGGTTATGTTTGATATGTGATCCTCTTGATTTAAATTCTGTACAACGTGCCCTCTATGGGAAACCGAAACCACTTTTGGATCGATAAGATCTAGTGTGGAGAAACAAAATCTTCTATTACCGGAAATTCCTTAAGCTGGCGTATCTTCGTTTTCGTTTCGCCACCTTGCCTTGTTCATTTTCGAGGACGAAAATTCTTTTTGAGGGGGGAATAGTTGTAAAACCCACATTTCTTGACGTTATTAAATTACTAAAATACACTCCATTTTGAAATTTTGAAAAATTGAGTACATTCACCAAACAAGCCCTGAATCAAAAACGGTTATCGTACAACCACAAACATGAACTTGTAACTTCAAGTAAATTTTAATTGAGCTACTACAACATCATATGAACTCAAGAATATGAAATTTCGTCTAAGAGATAAATATTGCACGTTACATGACCTAATGGGTCCGAAAACCTCCAAAACTTGTACACAACATGGAAAATAAATGCCATAATATAACCTAAAGTTATTTTAATGATAAAAAGTCAATATTTGGTCTAATCCTCATCTAAGGGGCCGGCCATGGGGGGGGGATACTCCTAAAAGTTTGCTAACAAATTGATTTATCCATTAATTTGATTTATTTGTTCCAAAAATAAGTCTAGACCTAAAAATAAAAACTTCCTTCTTCCTCCTCCTCATACCAACGACCCAACAACAACACCACCATCAAAATTCTTGTTCCTTGATCCTTGATAATTAATTCTACGTGTTCGTGAGACGATTTGGTGCACATTGGAGATTGTTTGGAGGCTTTTGGAGGCTTGTTCTTGCTCTCCTTCATCCATTCGAATCCTAAACATAACCCTTGAAGGGTTTGGTTCGGTGAAGCAGGAGTGATCCTTTTATCTCGTTATTTATTGATCTTGCTTTTGCTTTTGGACTAAGGTACATATATTCTGACCTATCTACAGGTTTCTCATACATTCTTGTCTTTCCTCTTCCCTTGATATCTTGAACCTTGTTATATTCTCTTGATTATTGAACCTTGTTATATCCCTCTTGATTATTGAACCTTGCTTGAAACTTACGCTACGATTCTTGAACCTTGACATAACCTTGTCATGATACCCTTGTGCCCTTAACCTTGAACCTTGGTGGGACTTGGATACTCTTGGGATATTATAACGGGAGGTGAAATCTCTTTTCTTAAAGTTATGACATGGAAACATTTAAAGGAGAAATTATTTTATAACTTCACTCAAGACTAATCTTCTAAATGGGCTTGTATTATGAACTTTTCTAAACAAATGATGGGAACCTACTAAATGGATCTTTGATTTAAACTCTCATTATGACCCTTTGATTTTGAACTATGGGACTTTGGGGAAAATGGAATAATGAACCCTGTGGATGGGAACCTTGACTTGGACCTCACCATCTTGACTCATTGGATACTACATCCTTGGTTGACCTCTTGATACTGAACTCTTGATATTGATCCCTGATATTGACCTTTTGACCTTGACACTTAATATTGAACCTTGACTTGAACCTTGACCTTGGCTGGACACTTGTATTTGATATTGGACCTTGACTACTTGACCCCTTCAGTATTTTACCCAGGAGCTACTTGTTGTGGAGTAGCCACAACCATAGTATTGATGCACCAATGCTATGTACTCTAGCGTGGCTGGAGAGATGTCCCACGCCGTCCCTGATTCTTGTTATCGACTGCTGCTATGATTATTATTATTATTATTGTTATTGGCCAGCAGGGGCGTATGGATGCATCCTAGTCTTGTCTTGTCTCGATACTTGCTTGGGCTACGGCCATCTTGATTATGATTTGGACTACAATTATTATTACTTGGTGATTGGGCTTGCGTGCAATGCGACCCTTCACTGCTTGGGAGTTGATCACTCCATCTTGATATACTTGACTTGATTCTTGCTTGTGCCTGGGGGTTAAATACTGAAGCCTTGCAACTTGGTAACCTTGACATTGAAGACCTGGTAATTCTTGATTATATACTTGACGACCTTGATACTTGACCTTGAAACTTGGCCTTGATACTTGACCTTGATACTTGACTCGAATGACCCCTTTTACTTGATCTTGAAAATCTCTTGATAAACCTCGTGATCCCATATACAAATTCATCTTGTATTCTCTTCTCTTGTTACTTTACATTACTTGTTATCTTCATATCTGTTCACTGAGCTTTGTAAGCTCAGCCGCATTTCTTTTCTCATGCGGCAGGTTTAGTAGGAAGATGAGTTAACGGACGAAGGCTTTGTTTTGGGCTTAGAAGACTTCACCCTATTAGACACTTGCTTGGCTTAGAGATGCCTAGAAGTAGTCTTGTTTTGGGCTTATGTTTACAGAAAGAAAAATTTTAAATGCTATTAAATTATCGAAAAATATTTTTGGTTTTTATAAGAAAATCGCAAGAAGCGCAAGCATCCCCCCACACTTTAGGGTTTGCTTGTCCTCAAGAAAATATGATAAATAATCTTCACAAAACAAAAATAGGATTAAAAATATTTTTGGATTTTTAATATGCGAAAACAAAGATGTATAATGATCCTCGAGCTATCATAACATGACTAAGCACCTCACGAATAAGAAAAGTATAATTCACTCACACTCATTATTTATATGATGTAGAATATAAGGAAATCACACTCAATTGCTCAGACATGATTCATTAAATTGCCATAAGCTTGTACAAGAAACAAAACTACACCGACGTGGCGTAAGCACCAAGTGTAAATATCAAAAGAGGACTTTTATTCGGGTTATAATTTTTAGGCTAAGGGTTAATAAGGGTATGAATTATGCATGGGAAATGTATACTGAAATTGGTTTAAAATAAAAATGAAATGTCGAAAAGTCCAAGAAACCCATGTTGCTAGCTACTACATACCACAAACCCATGAGGTTATCGAATATCTCAACCTCTATAACCACTCTAGTTGGCAAACAAACAACACGCCAACTCTTATTCATATTTCATCACTCTTTTTTTTATTCACTTTTTTTTTCTTTTTTTTATCAATATTTGTTACATCATTTTTTTTCTACTCTTCACATTCACACAATCAATAATTCCCCCACACTTTGAATAAGCATACACCACAAAAAATACAAATACGAAGCGGGCCCTCTTTATCTTCGTTGAAATGGTACGACACTCATAACAAAGTGCGAACAAACTATTAATCAAAAATCATCCAAACATACCAAGCAACAAGCAACCAACCGAATGGACTTCCGACAAAGGGTAAGGGTAGGCTAAAGGTTATATATTTTTTTATTATTATTTTAGTGGATGTAAAAAACGAAATGGATGGCTCTGCAGGTTAAACTAGGGGTATCTAGCACTAAAGATGAGTGCTACAAACGCATTTTATTGGGTGGATAGCTAATCAGTGTAATTAGCTAAAGAATATAAAGAATATTTTAAATGGAAAGGCTATTTGGGTTAAATCCTAAGTTGCCTATTTATCATTTATAAATACCTATATCACACGAATGTGATCTCACTGCGGTCTCGTAATGATTTCAAGCACAAGTTCTAGAATCAATAAATCACCGGCACACTCATAAACAAAGAAATCAAGCATAAAAGACATATGCCGATATATGCTCAAAATCCTCACATATTCAGTGGTAATGGTTATAAACGTGCAAGTAATGTTATCAATCCCGAGTCGGATCTGCTCTATCAATCGGGATACATCTCTTATTTTAAAACTTTATTTATTTACTACGTTTTATTCTAATATATTAACCTAAGTGACAAAATTTAAAAATAAACGAGCTAAAAGGGCAAACAAAATTTTTAATCAATATAAGATTGAGTCTAAATTCTCAAATTCATTTTCCCCCCACACTTGAGTTAAGCAATATGCGTAATCAGAAAGATAAACTTAAAAGTAGGATAAACGGGAAAAATAAATATAAGAGAAACGAAACTTTCCGGGGTTCTTAAGTGATCGGCTGAATTCTGAAAAGATGCGAGGCTAAGCAAAACGCCGTCATAGGCATGTGAACTTCAACCATATATAGTATACTGATCCATAAATATCAGATCCCCAAGTATAAGCTAACATCCGACCAACCTCCATTTATTTACTAAACCAGCAAAATACAAAACTACAAGAAAAACGTAAAATACTAAAGCACACTTTCGTAGGCACCACGATTGCATTTAGCATATGCAACAAGCCTTTAAACCCCTCGGTGTCCCGAGTGGACGAGTTATAGTCTCGTGAGGGTTTACAGCGAACACACCCACAAAGTTCGTAAAAATATATTTTTGATTTTTTCGTTTTAAAATTTTATTTATTCACGATTTACTAAAAATAAGCATACTAAAACCACTACGAAATGAAAAATAATATAAGAAGGAAAATATAATAAGTATTATTCATAGATTCACAATAAATACGAAAACAAAAATAAATGCAAAAAGAAAATCTTTTTGGATTTTTAGTTTTAAGACAAACACATAATAATTATATAAGGTATAAAACAAATAATTTACACTTTGGTTTAAAATCTTATTTTTGTGGTCTGATGACAAAAGTACGTCGCACTTGAGGGTAAGTGCGACGCAATTCTAAGAAAATTCCATTTTCTTGTTTAATTGATTACAAACGAAAAGCAAACAAACATACCATCCAAACACACAAAACAAATTGATAAGAAATAAAAACATATTAACTAATCATGAGAAAATAAATAACAAAGAAAATCTAACAAGAAAAGAAAATAAAATGTTTTTGGGTTTTCGAATTTTCTTCTTTTAGGAAAACTAAAAAACTGAAAGTATTGGGCACAGATTCATTTAAGATTTTGTTTCAATATAGCATAGTTCCCAATCAATCAAAGAAAATAAATTTTAACTATAATACTTTTGCAGACCAAAAGTGCGTTGCACTTAAAAGAAAGTGTGGTGTACATCGAGCCTAATTTTTTATATTATTATTTCAAATATTCAAACTGGGATCGCGGCAAAAGTTACAAAAATGCGTTGTACACAAACATGAGTGCGACGGTTTTATTATGCAGAACAAATGTTTTTTATAATTTTTTTTATATTTAACTTTAATCACACAAGCAAACAATTCAATCACACAAACACACATAGTCAAACAAGCACAAAAACTAAAAAAAAAAAGGAAAAAAAAACAAGAAACTCTTTTTAGAGTTTATAATTTTTTTTAATACATAACATAAATATGCAAAGATCACTCACACAAGCAATCCAATAAAACAGAAAAACATGAAAGAAAACTATAATGATAAAGATTTAAAAAAATATATTTCTTTATCCCTCAGGAACAAAAGTGCAGCGCACACAAGAGAATGTGCTCCGTACATCAGTATGAGATTTTTTTTTCTTTTTTTTTTTAATAATATTAGCAAATGCAATGCAAAGAAAGAGTAACGAACTAACAAAAGCATGATTATTTATATTAACACGAACATGCCAGTAATCAAAATAAGCAAGAAAGAAAAATAATTTAGAAATAAAAATCTTTTTGGTTTTTTCAATTGAATGACAAACTAATTCTTCACAAATTTACGAGGCATATAATCAAATAAAACATGATTCCAAATGATTACATACCTGAGTCTAGCAGTTGTGGATTTTTGTTACCACTGAAATTAATCAGTTAATAGCCCATTTTGATCACAGGACAGAAGTGCGTCGGCTTTGGTGTTAGAACCGGCGTACTTTTCACGATTTATCTGCAAAAGAACAAACGAGAACAGGGGAAGTGCGGCGCACCTCATTTGAAGTGCGGCGTACTTACAGTAACATAACACAGATTTTAAGAGATTTTAAGGAATTTCGAACACACAAATGATGCACAAGACTAGCAAACAATCTGCAAACAACTAAAGCAAATCCCCGGCAGCGGCGCCAAAAACTTTGATGCGTGTCAAAAGCTTTAAATTTATAATACTAGATTTTACCAAACGAATGACTTATCAACACAACACGGGCAGTGTACCCTTTCGTATGTAATATAGCCTAAGGTAAGTCCAGGTCGTTCCACGGGATTTGTAGCAATTAAAATAAGGTTTATCAAGAACTAAGCCAAATGATTGTCACATATCAAATAGCCTAAACGTGTGTATAGCAAAGCAAAGTACCAAACAAGGCATGAGCAACATAACATAACAGAAAGACATAAAGCAAGTCTTTATATAAACAAAAGCATGCAAGTTACAATTATTGGTGTATTAACGTAACAAAACATATCTACCAATAATGATATAGAATCCTTTCGACCTATAGACTACATCATCACGAGCGCATTAAGAATGGTTTATATCGAATATGCATAACATATGAATTCCTCCTAACCCGGCATTTCTACATAAGAAAAGGTCTTAAACATCATTCCACTTGGTTTGTTTATCAATTTGTCTCACAATTTCTACAAGCATGATATTGTACCATTATAGACAGATGTTCCAAAATATAATCATAACAACTAACCCTTTCGACCTATGATAGTTGCAATAATCAATCAAAGGATAAACAAGCACCAAGCAAAAGTAATATCGAATCCATAAGCATACATAATCACAAGTAATACTAATATCGTCCAACTTAGCGAGAATCAACCACATCATAACCAAACCAATAACCAACATCACAAACATAGATAAATCAGAAAAATTATCATCATTATTAGTAAAGAAATGTACCAAATCCGTTTATGTAAGTAAGACGAATATAAGGAGTGTTTGGATCATTGGATCCTAAGACCCTCACCTAGTTCTCTTGACCCTCTAAATTGTGTTTTTGATGGCTAACTAATCTAACACGAGTTCCTGTGACCAAATGAGGTATATATAGGCTTAGGAACACTTGGGGACCAAGTTGAGAGAGTATATGATGAGCTTATCAGAGTCAAAGTACGGCGCACATACTTTCCAAAACCGTCGTACTTATGATCTTTGATGTGATCGTTTTAGTATAGTGAATTTTACTGAAGAAATACTAAGGTAAGTATCTCCCCGGGTCGTTCTCCCAGTGAAAGCTGAATGGAATCGTGGTTCTCGATTGGTGATTCGTGAAGTGAATTATGAATAAAAGTAAGATATGATAGTTATTAAAACTACTAGAAAGCATACAAAACGAAAATGTAAGGAAAAATTAAACTAAAAACGCGATCTAAACTAAAAACGCGGAAGCTAATAAAAATCGACGTACGAGCGCGAAATAAAAAGTGAAATCTAAATTCTACTAAACCTACGGGCGTGAAAATAGTTTTTCTACGTTCTAAAAGCTAAAAGAAAATTATGTGAAAAAGAAAAATATTGTTTCGACTTTTTATGAGTTTATTATGAATTAAAAACTTTATAAAAGAAAATAAATGACTAAAAATAGAAAATGAAAGAAAATAATTTTGAAATTTTTTCTAGAAGTCAATTGCTATTTCAGAAATGTAAGAAAAATAAGAGTAGTTTGGAAAGCTACTCTGAAAAGCTAGAATAAGCTAAGCAGTTTCTATAAGCTCAAAATGAAAAATTCTATAAGTGAATTAAAGGTGCAAAGGATAACGAATAAAGACCCTAGGGCATGATGGTATCCAGGTATATGTTGTGAGGTTTAGGAGTACAGGAGGTCAGGGGTTCGAACCCTGTACCTGACTTTTTGAAAAACTGTTTTAGTTTTGCATTTTTATTTTGCAAACTCGTTAAACCAATGAAAATAATCATTTTTAAAGACAAAAACATTTTGTGAAAACCATTAATGAGCAGTAAAGAAACAAAAATAAGTATGCAGTTAAAGCTAAAGACTTATTAAATAATTTTAGAAACATGAATGCAAATAAAAGCTACAATAAGCTAAACTTATAACTGAAAATGGNTATATTTAAGAAAACTTTAAAATCACAATATTTTTTTTTTCTTTTGTTTTGTTATTTTTGTGATCGATTCGTCACCCGAAAACGTTTCCTTCAAATCTACGCACAACGAGGGTGTCGGTTGTAGAATTAAAGTAATCCGAAACCGAATAATTTCACAATCTCTTTTTGCGTTCGAACTTATTTGGTTTACAACACCCCTCCTTCAACAGAAGAGCGAGGATGTTTATTATATTTTTGGTATTTTGCAAACACTTTAGGAAAAGTGTTTAATATTTTTTTATTATTATTTATTTATTTTTTTTAATTTTTTTTATAAGAAAATATATACAAGGAAGATTTTTCAAAAACAACGATTTTTCAAAAACGAAAACCAAAATTCACTTCAACCTTCCCCGGCAGCGGCGCCAAAAACTTGATGTGATCGTTTTAGTATAGTGAATTTTACCGAAGAAATACTAAGGTAAGTATCTCCCCGGGTCGTTCTCCCAGTGAAAACTGAATGGAATCGTGGTTCTCGATTCGTGATTCGTGAAGTGAATTATGAATAAAAGTGAGATATGATAGTTATTAAAACTACTAGAAAGCATACAAAACGAATACGTAAGGAAAAATTAAACTAAAAACGCGATCTAAACTAAAAACGCGGAAGCTAATAAAAATCTACGTACGAGCGCGAAATAAAAAGTGAAACTAAATTCTACAAACCTACGGGCGTGAAAATAGTTTTTCTATGTTCTAAAAGCTAAAAGAAAATTATGTGAAAAAGAAAAATATTGTTTCGACTTTTTATGCGTTTATTATGAATTAAAAACTTTATAAAAGAAAATAAATGACTAAAAATAGAAAATGAAAGAAAATAATTTTGAAATTTTTTCTAGAAGTCAATTACTATTTCAGAAATGTAAGAAAAATAAGAGAAGTTTGAAAAGCTACTCTGAAAAGCTAGAATAAGCTAAGCAGTTTCTATAAGCTCAGAATGAAAAATTCTATAAGTGAGTTAAAGGTGCAAAGGATAACGAATAAAGACCCAAGGGCATGATGGTATCCAGGTATATGTTGTGAGGTTTAGGAGTGCAGGAGGTCAGGGGTTCGAACCCTATACCTGACTTTTTGAAAAACTATTTTATTTTTTCATTTTTATTTTGCAAACTCATTAAACCAATGAAAATAATCATTTTTAAAAACAAAAACATTTTGTGAAAACCATTAATGAGCAGTAAAGAAACACAAATAAGTATGCAGTTAAAGCTAAAGACTTATAAAAGAATTTTAGAAACATGAATGCAAATAAAAGCTACAATAAGCTAAACTTATAACTGAAAATGCTATTAACTAATCTAAACTTATCCTACATGAGCTGAGAAAACTACTTGGGCAGGCTAAGTAAGCAGTTAAGCACAAATACAACACAAACAAAGCTGAAACAAAAACACCCTAAGAAGCCAACTAAAAGTCACTCAAAAGCAACTGAACAAGCTTACAAAATGAAAACCAAACATGTATACTAAAAGCTGGTGCTATAGGCTCTCATAGAAATCGAATGCCAACTCAAAATCTTAACTAGATAGGCAGATTAGCATAAAAAAATCATGAAACTAAAAGGAGCTGCTGAGGTACATATGGACTTAGGAGCTTACTTTGGTGTTCCTAAAAGCTATCAAAAGCTACTAATAAGCTGGAAATAGGGGAAAATAAAGCTAAGGGCTCACTAGGGGAAACCTAAAAAGCACTATAGGGACAGAAAAAGTGGTTAACCAAACCTAACAAAACAGCAACTCACCAAATACTAAACTAATAATGCAAAAGGAAAAATTGGACAGAAGGGGCAAGTTATGGTGCAGGGGAGTAGAACAATTAACATGGCACTATAAGGACCAAAAGAAATAAGCTAGTAACCATAAGCTTTTAGTGCAAATACTGTCTAAAACTCTAAACAAGCTACCAAAGTTCAGATAAAAACAACTCTTATGAAATTCCAAACTATAACAAGCCAAAAATAAGATCTGGTGCAAAGCCTTTATGAAAACTGTTTGTGTTCAAATGGTGCAAGATTGAAAAGAGCAACGTAACAGAAGTGACAAGAATCAAAAACTTAATATGCAGGATGAAGCTATATGTAGAATTAAACCAAAATGAGCAAAGTTAAACACCTAAATAGCAACTGATCTAGATAATGCAATATGAAGCTAAACGAATCCTAAATGACTATCTGATGCAAAATTTTGAAAAGAAAACAGCGCAAAAGTGAACTAAACTAATGTCTAAAAATGCATAGTTATCTAATAGCCTAAGTGAACAAATAATATGCCAAGAACTTCAACAAAATGCAACTAATAGAGATTATGCAATACTTGCTATTTTAACGGTTTTACAAAGTGAAAATTGAAATATGAATACACATGAAGCTTAACTACTATAATATGCTAACCGAGACTTAAATTCTACTTCAATTATTTAATGAATGCAAAATCAGATTGAAACAAAAGCCTAATAGGTCTCCAACACAGAAACTTCTACTGTACCAAACACCCTTTTAAGCTAAATGATTTATGATTTCTTAATGATTTTAAGTAAATTGACTACTCAACTGATTCAAAGTAAACATTTATGTTATGAGAATGATTTAAGGACTATAGTTATGCAGAAATGAACACTATGATGAACTAGAACATTTAGATGCAATATGACAGTAAAAACAACAAAATATGTGAAAATGAAATCTAGTGATCAAACAAACACATATAGGCAACAATTCAACTTATTATAACAAATAAACTCAGAGATATCAAATAAGCACGAGTACAAGCAGGATTAAGCTAATAAGTAGAATTATGGAAAATATGCTAAAAATGAGTAGAACTTACAAAACGACCTCAGCTAATCAGAAGTATCATTTGAACATAGCTTATCTTTTAGATAAGCTCATCAACAAGGACTTAAGATCTTCAATACTTTCTGATAAGCTGGAGCTTATTGAGAGCTTGTTGACTTTAGTTAACCAGAATCCATTTAACCCATGTAAGCAGAAATATAGTTAAAAAAACTCTCTACAATCTATAGTGAAGCTTGAGTGAGCTATTGAAAGCAGTAAATGAAAGCTTGAAAACAGATACGAAAACAGTAGATTGCTTGAAATTTAAATGTCAATGAAATTTAATGAAATCTCAAATTTTATTGAAAACTTAAAGGGAGTACAAAGTTTTAAAGCTGAAATACAATACGTTTATGCTAAAATTACATTAATACTACTGAATTACCACTATATTAAACCTAATCCTACTCCTAGTGACTAACTATCTAACCATCTTCAAGTGAGAGTGAGGAGTGCTATTTATAACTGACTGAAGAGAGGAGCGTTTTGAGAAGGATCCAGAATAAGCATCATCCACGAATATCCCTTTTTAGATCCCATGTCTAATCATAACCCTTGAATCATACTTGATTAGGTGTTTAGATCAATCTAAGCCGTTTAATGAGCCACTATGGCAATCCGAGCCACTAAACACTTCTGACACATGCTCAGTCCTTCTAGAATGAGTATCCAATGAATGGTATGAGGTGTCAACAGCAATCATGAGCTGCCCTTTGTCCACGTAGACCAAATATGAGCTGTCTATTCTCTCTGACACATTTCTGGCACATGGGGTAACCTTCTAGATGATTTAATTGTGGGTAATTGTTGTGGAGGTGGGTTAATTTGGGTTATGGTAATTCTAGGGTTCATGGGAATTGGGGGGAAAATGTACGGGGTAAATATTGGGGGAGGGAATTATTATTTTTTATATTTATTTGACTTTGGTGTTGGGATGGGTTGACCGGGTAAGATTGTTGGACCCGGGTTATTATAATAGGATATTGGTGGGCTCTTGATGTTTACTGGGTTAGTGGGCTTTGTTTGGTAGGCTAGGATTTGGTATTTAGTTAAGGTTTAATGTAAGATATAAGTTATAAGGACCAAAGTTGCCATTGTGTAAAATCAAGGGGCCACTTCTGTAAATTAATCCAAGGGCTCATTGTGACAATAATGAATCTTCAAGGTAGATTTAGGCACTTTGAGCTCAAATAGAATCCAAACTCTTTCCCGGCTTGGCTTTTGAACCTTCTTTCAAATCTCGTGCTCGTGTTGTCGGTTTTTCTTGATTTTTTTCCAATTATCACATATCCGTACCTGCACTTTCAAAAACACAAAAACACAACAAATATGGCATTTATAGTAGGGTTTTTAGTCGTTTTGGTCCGAAAATTAGGTCAAAAGGTATGTGTAAAATAACACATACCAAAATCCACCAGACTAAAGTATTGCCATGTCCTCACGCAATGTAATCACATCACATTCTCGAGATAAATAACTTAGACACTCTTTCTACTAACTTTGAAGAGTAGCAAGAACGTTCAAAAGAGATTTCAAAATCATTAATTCCCGAAAATGCCTGGTTTACCCATTTTATTCCATATTCTAACTCTACACAACTATTTTTGAATTTTTCCACTTTACTCGGGTGACGGTATGTTAACTTTCATTATTTTGCAATAACGTTTAGGGTCATAGAGTAGAAACACAATTCATGGAATAGTGACCATACGGATAAAATTCGTCATCCTTGATTTTTCACAAGTCCCCAAACTAAGCTTATAAACGAGATCACAGCCTACTTAGAAATAAGATGCCAACACTACTCATAAAAGTTACTTGTGAAGCCTCTCTTTCCCATATCTTAGTGTATCTAGATTTTTTACTTTTGATGAGAAATGAATTGCTTCATGTTTTCTCGTTTCAATATGATTTTAATCCGATAAAGATACCAAGAATTCAAACGCTAAGTAGTTATCGATCTTCTCTTAAGAAAATTTGCTTTAAAAATGAGGTCCACATCAAGGATATTGGATACATACATACAAAGACCTTGGAATACATCAAAATAGACATAAGTTGGAGAGTACTTTCATGTGCACCTCATGCGCCCGATCTAAGATCATTCGTATGCACCTCACGCGCTACCAACTTTAGTCTTAACACTTAAGCTCATAATCCATAAATCTCAACATAATCCTTATTCTTTCTTTTGATTTTTCACTTTTTTCATTTTTTTTTACTTTTCTTGATACTTTTTTTCATTTTTTTTCTTGCCTTAGTAACTTTTCAACTCCGAACCTTCATAGTTTCAATCCAAGACCTTACCGACTTTAGAAATAAGTAACCAAGGCCCGATCTCAATCCGAAGTCTTAAAGCACCTTAGCTCTAATGAATACCGAGCTTTAAAGGGTAGCTCCGAAACCACATAAATACAACTCAATACAACGAAATACAATACAATACAACTCAATTCAATTGGCATGTATCCTTGATGTGTACCCAAATTTTCAAGCAAAGATTCTCTTAAGAAGATAAAGAACTAAATTTCGTCAAAACCAAGACATCTTTAATTATTATACACAAGATATGTGGTGAAACAAGCTGATGGGAACAAAAGACCACAAGTACCTTTGATGAGCTTTAAAGAGAACCACTACTCCACGTATGACATCTAACTTCTAAATAAACACTATCATTTCTCGCTCTTCCCCTTTTTAAAGTTCTCAAATAATGAGACTCGCGAATACTTAGCTGATAATCAGCCACACATATTTAAAGTCAATTACGGAAACTTGCAAACTCTAGTAAAAGAATTCGCATTTTCTAGCTTCTTATGTAAGAGACTAGCGAAAGCTTTTAAGCTGCGCATGTATAAAGTAATGTACGGGAACTTGCAAATTCTTAAGAAAGAATTCGCGTTTTATAGCTCCTTGTGTACAAAACAAGCACAAGCTTATATGATTATCATTAGTTAAGGGAACAAACTAGGGCTCAACACGCCCGGTCAAGTCAAAATTTTATTCCTACTCTCGCCATCGGAAAGTCAACACGGTGTCAAAACTCTTATTATATTTTTGCACATTTTTCAACTTTTTCACATTTTTTTGTGCTTTTTCACATCATTTTCATCATTTTTTCTTTGAAACTTTTCAAAAATTTTCAAATTTTTTTAATTTTTTAGGAAAAACGGGGTTGCGAGAGTAAACGACAAAAGTGAAAGTGCAAGGTCAAATCAAATCGAAGATTAACCCCCCCCCCCTCAAGACTAAAGATAAACATTGTCCTCAATGTTTCAAAGGTAAGGGTAATCCTAACAAAAATCTAGAGCCGTTTATTAATTATGCTAAAGATAACGTTAGTCGATAAGATTTTTGGATATCGGATGAGCAACGAATGATGAAACTCGAGTTGAGAAGAGAAACAACGAGCACGAGAGTCTTCATTATTCGGCAATTCCTGAACATACACAAACAACCACGAGAAATGGAAGAGGCGCACCTCCTAACGTCACATTAGAAAGAAAATAGAAAGTAGATAGAAAAGATAAGCATGGGGTGCCTCCCACGAAGTGCTTGTTTTTTTAACGAGTCGTACAGCTTATACTCGCCCCGAATTTACTTAATCTTGGGGGGCAAATGAAACGGACACCCGGCATGAAAAACGGAGATGCCGGGGTCAAAGATGATATCCTCACTCCCGGTGGAGTGGAAAAGTGAAGAAATGAGGGGATAAATGAAAAACGGGTGAAACACACGGATGATAATAGCAAAGTCAAATTCCGAATCACGGGTGGGTTGGGTGGGTAAAATATTAAGCACCGGATCATCATGATCAAAAATCTCATCCACCACTCCAAAAGTATCTTCATTCGTATATGATTCAAAATCTACATCCGGTGGTTTCGCGGGCGGACGAGAAGACGGAAAATCAAAGAGAAATGAGTCGGTATCGGAAAATAAATCATCATTATGAATTCTTTAATAAGAACATTTCTTCGAAGGTCATTCTCGTCATTCTCAATACCCGGTGGTATCGAGTCAACCGTAGCAAGAAATCGATTGACATCCTCTAAAAGAGGGTCACGAGACGGATTATCGGAGATAGGTAAAGATTCGATCTCAAAATGAAAGCACTCGTAATCCGGAAGAGAGAAATCAACATGAATAGTGGGATTGCCACTACTCGTCTCTTCAAATCGAAAAATTTCAAGCTCGGGTAAAAAGTCACTGTCCATATCGAGGATAGGAAATGAAGAGGTAATCATTGGATCAGAAGACGGAGTCGGATTTTTTAAAGCTTCGATTTTTGAAATAAGAAGATAGATATTGGATAATTTTTCACGAAGTAAATCATCTTCAATCTCATCGTCATCAAGGTCAAAATCCTTTATCTCCTTAAACTCATAATCGGAACGCGATTCCTCAACATCATCGATATCTCCACAAGAGTCTTCATCATTTGTAGTATACTCATTGTGAGAATCAGAATAACTTTCAACATCATCGTTCTCGACGTGATTATCATCAATCGATAAATCATTCGTATCAACGGTTTCAAAAAGAGGGTTCGAATAAATAGTGATATTTTCGTTCGGAACATCCTCAACCAGAAGCGTATCATCATCATTCGAATTCGAATCCACGGAATTATCTTCGACAAATTCACCATCACCGTTAGAATTTTCCCTGGACTCACTTGGGATTGGGACAAGGTTCTCAACACTAAACTTATTGAATTCGTCAGATTCCGTTGCCGGAATAGTGTTAAGAGGCTCGTCCCCCATTTTTAGAGAGTCCTCGGGTTCTACGGGAGAAACAACGGAAACTTTGTGAGGATTAAGAATGATCGTGATTTTCTCATCATCGTCGTCGGAATCATAGTAAATAAAAGATTTATAAGGATTAGACGCTCTCTCTTCAGCAAGTAACTCTGCAATAGACTTCTCACTAGGCTCGGGAGTATGAGTATCACGATTATCTGCCCACTTTCGTAACATCTCACCAAGGGATTTCATTTCCTCAATAACTTCATCCGGAATTTGAAATTTGGCAGGATTTTGTGGGGGTTGGTTAAAACCGTAAGAATCGTAAAACAAATTAGGCTCGAAATAAGAATTATCAAACGATCCCCCACAATTTTCAAAATTTGACGAACTTTGAATTGAATCACCATTGTAATACAGTACTTGCTCATACGAATTTTGAAAAGGTAGATTGAAATCGTTTTGAGGATAATTATCAAAACTCGTATCACAAGCGTAAGACGTTTCAGCACTCGGGACGTAACATATACAATTTGAGTATCCACATTTATTACAAAAATATTGTCCACACGGTAATCCTTCGTCGGATGGATTTCCACAATTAAAACAAGTGAACGAAGGTGGCGGTGGTGTTGGAGGGTAATCGGAAATGTTTTGAAGGATTGATCTTTGAACATACGTGGGAGAATTACAAAACCAACAAACGCCGTCATGAATATCACTACCACATTGTTCCCACGTATACCAAACACACGAACCTTCAAAGAACGGTTCTCCACAATTAACACAAATCGGATCCATAAGAATTAAACATATGAGGAGATAGATAAAGAATTATCGGTTTAGAGGATTAGAGAAGAAGAATTAAACGGATAACAAGATAAGAAGAGTATTTTTGGTATTTTTATGACGTAAAAAATGAATTAAGATAAAAGTAAAATAAAAATGAAAACCAATTTTGAAAAAGAAAATATTTTTGGTTTATATATTTAAGAAAACTTTAAAATCACAATATTTTTTTTTCTTTTGTTTTGTTATTTTTGTGATCGATTCGTCACCCGAAAACGTTTCCTTCAAATATACGCACAACGAGGGTGTCGGTTGTAGAATTAAAGTAATCCGAAACCGAATAATTTCACAATCTCTTTTTGCGTTCGAACTTATTTGGTTTACAACACCCCTCCTTCAACAGAAGAGCGAGGATGTTTATTATATTTTTGGTATTTTGCAAACACTTTAGGAAAAGTGTTTAATATTTTTTTATTTTTTATTTTTATTTTTTTAATTTTTTTTTTTTAATTTTTTTTATAAGAAAATATATACAAGGAAGATTTTTCAAAAACAACGATTTTTCAAAAACGAAAACCAAAATTCACTTCAACCTTCCCCGGCAGCGGCGCCAAAAACTTGATGTGATCGTTTTAGTATAGTGAATTTTACCGAAGAAATACTAAGGTAAGTATCTCCCCGGGTCGTTCTCCCAGTGAAAGCTGAATGGAATCGTGGTTCTCGATTCGTGATTCGTGAAGTGAATTATGAATAAAAGTGAGATATGATAGTTATTAAAACTACTAGAAAGCATACAAAACGAATACGTAAGGAAAAATTAAACTAAAAACGCGATCTAAACTAAAAACGCGGAAGCTAATAAAAATCTACGTACGAGCGCGAAATAAAAAGTGAAACTAAATTCTACAAACCTACGGGCGTGAAAATAGTTTTTCTATGTTCTAAAAGCTAAAAGAAAATTATGTGAAAAAGAAAAATATTGTTTCGACTTTTTATGCGTTTATTATGAATTAAAAACTTTATAAAAGAAAATAAATGACTAAAAATAGAAAATGAAAGAAAATAATTTTGAAATTTTTTCTAGAAGTCAATTACTATTTCAGAAATGTAAGAAAAATAAGAGAAGTTTGAAAAGCTACTCTGAAAAGCTAGAATAAGCTAAGCAGTTTCTATAAGCTCAGAATGAAAAATTCTATAAGTGAGTTAAAGGTGCAAAGGATAACGAATAAAGACCCAAGGGCATGATGGTATCCAGGTATATGTTGTGAGGTTTAGGAGTGCAGGAGGTCAGGGGTTCGAACCCTATACCTGACTTTTTGAAAAACTATTTTATTTTTTCATTTTTATTTTGCAAACTCATTAAACCAATGAAAATAATCATTTTTAAAAACAAAAACATTTTGTGAAAACCATTAATGAGCAGTAAAGAAACACAAATAAGTATGCAGTTAAAGCTAAAGACTTATAAAAGAATTTTAGAAACATGAATGCAAATAAAAGCTACAATAAGCTAAACTTATAACTGAAAATGCTATTAACTAATCTAAACTTATCCTACATGAGCTGAGAAAACTACTTGGGCAGGCTAAGTAAGCAGTTAAGCACAAATACAACACAAACAAAGCTGAAACAAAAACACCCTAAGAAGCCAACTAAAAGTCACTCAAAAGCAACTGAACAAGCTTACAAAATGAAAACCAAACATGTATACTAAAAGCTGGTGCTATAGGCTCTCATAGAAATCGAATGCCAACTCAAAATCTTAACTAGATAGGCAGATTAGCATAAAAAAATCATGAAACTAAAAGGAGCTGCTGAGGTACATATGGACTTAGGAGCTTACTTTGGTGTTCCTAAAAGCTATCAAAAGCTACTAATAAGCTGGAAATAGGGGGAAATAAAGCTAAGGGCTCACTAGGGGAAACCTAAAAAGCACTATAGGGACAGAAAAAGTGGTTAACCAAACCTAACAAAACAGCAACTCAGCAAATACTAAACTAATAATGCAAAAGGAAAAAGTGGAAAGAAGGGGCAAGTTATGGTGCAGGGGAGTAGAACAGTTAACATGGCACTATAAGGACCAAAAAAAAAGCTAGTAACCATAAGCTTTTAGTGCAAATACTGTCTAAAACTCTAAACAAGCTACCAAAGTTCAGATAAAAACAACTCTTATGAAATTCCAAACTATAACAAGCCAAAAATAAGATCTGGTGCAAAGCCTTTATGAAAACTGTTTGTGTTCAAATGGTGCAAGATTGAAAAGAGCAACGTAACAGAAGTGACAAGAATCAAAAACTTAATATGCAGGATGAAGCTATATGTAGAATTAAACCAAAATGAGCAAAGTTAAACACCTAAATAGCAACTGATCTAGATAATGCAATATGAAGCTAAACGAATCCTAAATGACTATCTGATGCAAAATTTTGAAAAGAAAACAGCGCAAAAGTGAACTAAACTAATGTCTAAAAATGCATAGTTATCTAATAGCCTAAGTGAACAAATAATATGCCAAGAACTTCAACAAAATGCAACTAATAGAGATTATGCAATACTTGCTATTTTAACGGTTTTACAAAGTGAAAATTGAAATATGAATACACATGAAGCTTAACTACTATAATATGCTAACCGAGACTTAAATTCTACTTCAATTATTTAATGAATGCAAAATCAGATTGAAACAAAAGCCTAATAGGTCTCCAACACAGAAACTTCTACTGTACCAAACACCCTTTTAAGCTAACTGTTTTATGATTTCTTAATGATTTTAAGTAAATTGACTACTCAACTTATTCAAAGTAAACATTTATGTTATGAGAATGATTTAAGGACTATAGTTATGCAGAAATGAACACTATGATGAACTAGAACATTTAGATGCAATATGACAGTAAAAACAACAAAATATGCGAAAATGAAAGCTAGTGATCAAACAAACACATATAGGCAACAATTCAACTTATTATAACAAATAAACTCAGAGATATCAAATAAGCACAAGTACAAGCAGGATTAAGCTAATAAGTAGAATTATGGAAAATATGCTAAAAATGAGTAGGACTTACAAAAAGACCTCAGCTAATCAGAAGTATCATTTGAACATAGCTTATCTTTTAGATAAGCTCAGCAACAAGGACTTAAGATCTTCAATACTTTCTGATAAGCTGGAGCTTATTGAGAGCTTGTTGACTTTAGTTAACCAGAATCCATTTAACCCATGTAAGCAGAAATATAGTTAAAAACTCTCTACAATCTATAGTGAAGCTTGAGTGAGCTATTGAAAGCAGTAAATGAATGCTTGAAAACAGATACGAAAACAATAGATTGCTTGAAATTTAAATGTCAATGAAATTTAATGAAATCTCAAATTTTATTGAAAACTTAAAGGGAGTACAAATTTTTAAAGCTGAAATACAATACGTTTATGCTAAAATTACATTAACACTACTGAATTACCACTATATTACACCTAATCCTACTCCTAATGACTAATTATCTAACCATCTTCAAGTGAGAGTGAGGAGTGCTATTTATAGCTGACTGAAGAGAGGAGTGTTTTGAGAAGGATCCAGAATAAGCATCATCCATGAATATCCCTTTTTAGATCCCATATCTAATCATAACCCTTGAATCATACTTGATTAGGTGTTTAGATCAATCTGAGCCATTTAATGAGCCACTCTGGCAAACCGAGCCACTAAACACTTCTGACACGTGCTCAGTCCTTCTAGAATGAGTATCCAATGATTGGTATGAGGTCTCAACACCAATCATGCGCTGCCCTTTGTCCACGTAGACCAAATATGAGCTGTCTATTCTCTCTGACACGTTTCTGGCACATGGGGTAACCTTCTAGATGATTTAATTTTGGGTAATTGTTGTGGAGGTGGGTTAATTTGGGTTGTCGTAATTCTAGGGTTCATGGGAATTGGGGAGAAAATGTACAGGGTAAATATTGGGGGAGGGAGTTATTATTTTTTATATTTATTTGACTTGGGTGTTGGGATGGGTTGACCGGGTAAAATTGTTGGACCCGGGTTATTATAAAAGGATATTGGTGGGCTCTTGATGTTTATTGGGTTAGTGGGCTTTGTTTGGCAGGCTAGGATTTGGTATTTAGTTAAGGTTTAATGTAAGATATAAGTTATAAGGACCAAAGTTTCCATTGTGTAAAATCAAGGGGCCACTTCTGTAAATTAATCCAAGGGCTCATTGTGACAATAATGAATCTTCAAGGTAGATTTAGGCACTTTGAGCTCAAATAGAATCCAAACTCTTTCCCGGCTCGGCTTTCGAACCTTCTTTCAAATCTCGTGCTCGTGTTGTCGGGTTTTCTTGTTTTTGTCCAATTATCACATATCCGTACCTGCACTTTCAAAACCACAAAAACACAACAAATATGGCATTTATATTAGGGTTTTTGGTCGTTTTGGTCCGAAAATTAGGTCAAAAGGTATGTGTAAAATAACACATACCAATCTTCAAATGAATTTTCCCGCTGGTGAAAAGTGCTCCGCACTTTATTTATTGTGCTCCGTACATGGAAGTGCGCCACACTAACTGGCAAAACCGGCATGCTTGTGTTCGTTTCCAGCTCTTGGCACACACATGAAAGTTGTAGAAAATTCTCTTAGCTTTCCGTGGCCACAAACGGGAGGTAAAACGGAGTCCGTATGCTCTACTTATGGCCAAAACAGTGGACAGGTGTCGGGAACCTTTAACTTAAGTTTGTTTCTTCTTTTAAGCTTCATTTCTTCACGTTTTCTTCCACTTCTTCCACGACACCCTACAATATCAAGTATACTCTATTAAGTATCGAAAGTTCATATAAATCATTAATATATAATACATAAAAACACAGATAACGCGTATAGAAATATGTATAATTAGAGCGTTATCATATGGTCTCTTTTGTCTCCAAGAGCAACCTGCTGAGGACTTAACAGCAGTATCCCATCTTNTTGGTCCGAAAATTAGGTCAAAAGGTATGTGTAAAATAACACATACCAATCTTCAAATGAATTTTCCCGCTGGTGAAAAGTGCTCCGCACTTTATTTATTGTGCTCCGTACATGGAAGTGCGCCACACTAACTGGCAAAACCGGCATGCTTGTGTTCGTTTCCAGCTCTTGGCACACACATGAAAGTTGTAGAAAATTCTCTTAGCTTTCCGTGGCCACAAACGGGAGGTAAAACGGAGTCCGTATGCTCTACTTATGGCCAAAACAGTGGACAGGTGTCGGGAACCTTTAACTTAAGTTTGTTTCTTCTTTTAAGCTTCATTTCTTCACGTTTTCTTCCACTTCTTCCACGACACCCTACAATATCAAGTATACTCTATTAAGTATCGAAAGTTCATATAAATCATTAATATATAATACATAAAAACACAGATAACGCGTATAGAAATATGTATAATTAGAGCGTTATCATATGGTCTCTTTTGTCTCCAAGAGCAACCTGCTGAGGACTTAACAGCAGTATCCCATCTTCCCCCCCCCCCCCATATACATTGGGTCATTATAAATAGGCCAAAAACCATTCTGAAAATAAGTGCTAGTAGGTCTGATAAATGGTCTAGGAACATGTCTTTTCCAACCAGCTGGAAAAGATCTACCAGTAGAATCTGGCTTACCAGTAGAAAATGGTTTATCAGCAGGAACTGACTTACCAGCAGAAACTGGTTTATTAGCAGGATTGGGTTTGCTGGTTTTCACATGTGTTTTTTGTGGAACAAATGGGGGAATTTTATGAACATTATTCCACATTGGTCTAGGTCTTTGTTGGTCAGCACACACACCCATTGTTTTCTCATGAAAATCACAATCCTTAATAAGATGATAAGAACTACCACAAACAAAACAAGTTTTCTTTCTAGAAGATTTGTTCATAACAGGAGATGTCTTATTACAAACGAACTTATCAAAACCAAAACCAGAAATTAAATTGTTTTTCACAGAATTAAAAGAATTGTCTTGAACTGAATTAAAAGATAAATCTTCAAAAGAAGCTGTCTTTGAAGTAGATTCATCAGCAGCAACTCTTGGGGAGAAGTCAACAGACTTGTAAGAAGACTTGGGTGAGTGCTTGGGTGAGTCATACTTGTCACTTGAATCACAACTGGCAAAGGTATTGGTCTCTGATGTCTTGTCTTTGAAAGAACAAGATACAAAGTCACTGCCAGAGTCAGGTAAGTCATTAGACTTTTTGACATATGACATGTGTGATTCATCAAAGTCTGTGTGTGGCGAGGATGGCTTAAATGTACCTGTAATTGGTGGAGAAACAGTATGCATTTCTCCTTCTTTAATATACTTAACAGGAATGTGAAAGTTCTCTTCCTTAGGGGTAGGGTCAAAAACACAGGATTCATTAGGGTCATAAACTTCATCAGGTCCTATAAAGTCTCCATACCCCAACCTTCTCCTGACCTTAACAGACTGACAACTATCAACCAATTTTTCTAAATGTTTAGTTGCCTTTTGCCATTGCATTTCTAAGGCCACTTCATTATCTAATTTGGCCTTTAAGTCCTGTTTCTCTAAGTTCACCTTAGCATATTCTTTTTCAGAATGCTTTAAAAGATTAGTAGTGTTTTCTAAATCTCTTTCTAACACCCTAATTTTCTCTTCATATGCCAACTGATTCTTTTGGTACCAAACCTTTTGTTGTTCTAGTTTTTTAACTGCACCCTTATAGGCTTGGACCTGAATATAAGTCTTTATATTGAGTTTCTTGATCATCAAACTCCTTTTTAAGTTTATCATATTTATTATCACAACCAAATATAAAATTTTGTACCTGGGAAGAGATGCCCATCAAGGCAAATTCTTCACGCTCATCTTCTGTCTCACATCCAGCCAGCAAGCTATAGACCTGAGAAGCACAGCTTTCCACCTCTGCAGACTCATGTTCTTTCCAATCAACCATAGAATCCACATATACCAAGGCCTTTGATTCCCCAGATTCCAATTCCTTCTACTTGTATGCAGAGTATCTTGTCTTGTTATCAGTATTCTTTGCAGTGCATTCTCTAGAAAAGTGACCCATTTGGCCACATGAGTAGCACTTAACCTTTTTTTTTATCAAACTTGACTGCATCCCTGCCTTTGAAATTGAGCTTTCTTCTAGCGTTCTTTTCAAACCTTTTGATTTTGACTGAAAGTATAGCCATCTGCCACTTAATATACATCTCCTCCAAGGCCAATTTATTAACTTGCTCCAGATCTTCAAAAGCCAATTGCTGTCGTGGTTCATAATCAGCAACAAAAGAGTGGAGCACATCTTCTAGCACATTACTAGGCTTTAAGGGAATCTTTGATCCAGTAGGTGTGTAGGAAGATGATATTGTTGAAGAGCTGGGACTCTCAGCATATGATAGCTTGTTATTGCTAGATGTGTTAGAGTTGGTGAATAGGTGAGTGTCCCTTGACATCAATTTCAAGAGTTCTGAGCTTGTTGTATAGGTCATCAAAGGTCAAGTACTCAAGACCACCTCTTGTTTTAAGAGTGATGCAGACTTGTGACCAGGAATGAGGCAAGGCTCTAAAGAACTTGGTATTACAATACTCATTATCAGGCTTTGCTTTCAACTGATTAAGCTGACTTAAGATCTTCTGAAATCTGTCATAACCTTTGTGTAAGCCTTCTTCATCTGAGATCTTGAACTCTTGGAACTCCTGCTTGAGCATGGACTTCCTCATCTTTTTAGACTCATCATTACCTCCAAATCTTGCTTTAATAGCCTTCCAGATTTCCTTAGCATCATCAAGGTGATGAAAATCTCCCATATGATCATCTGGATAGACTGAAGCAAGATAGTTCTTGCCTTGGTTTCTCTTTGGACAGCAATTTGTTCATCAGCAGTGGCAGGAGGAAGAATGATGATGTTACCATCATTGTCTCTTCCAGTCTTCTTTTTGCTGTTGCCATTCTTAATCACATTTCAGAGATTGACATCACTATTGGAGATCCAGTTTTCCATCTTCATAGCCCAGATCTCGTACTCATCCTTCTTAAGTTAAGGGAATTTGGCATTGCTGCTGGTCAGAGTGGTTGTGAGGACCTGTTGAAGTGAATTTGGTTGTGTATTTGGTTGGGTAACCTCTGAATCAACATCTTCACCCGAAATGGTTTGAGAGTTTTAAGAGTGTTTAAGAGATAAGATGTTCTTCTTTATCAGAGACTCTCTCCAGGCTCTGATACCACTTGTAGGATATAGCTCCTAGCTAGATCTTTGAGCCTTTAGAATCGATAGAATGCTAATGTAATCAAGAGCAAACTATATAGAAAATCCCTGACAAACTTATGTTCACGCGGAATATAAACACAAGTGTAAAGAAGAAGAATAACTAAAAGACTTTGATCCTCTATGGATCTATATTAATCACTAAAGACTGTTTTGTAATGTCGTACATAATTCATAGCCGTGAATTCCTTTTAGACTACAAGAAACCCTAAACAGCTCATTACAAGAAAACGTGTAAAGAAAACTATAAAAGATATGCAATATCTTGTCCTAATATAACTCAAGCATATCTCTTCTAACAAACTCTAATATTGCGGATTCACTATATCAGCAGAAATATATTATCAGCAGGAACCATTCGTCAGCAGAAACCACTAAAGGCATCAGCAGGAACCTGTCAGTAGTATCTTTATTCAATAATTCCCAACATTAATACTCCTCACATGAATTTCCTTACTATTGAGTTATGTGGTTATTAGAGTTTTAATTATAACATAACACCGTTCGGGCCATCATAATTCAGAGGTCATGCAATAATCGTTTGAGGAGCCAGGGCACTTTAAATCATAAACCCAGCAAACTCGTCAAAACGAAATATCCACATGATACCCCTCATATGAAGCTCCCTAGTATTGTGTTATGTTTTCTAACTTAAAACAGGTTTTTCATTTATATGAAAATACTTTCATTTTATACCCTTATAGTTTATATATATACAAAATCTACCCTGAACTTATAATACTTATATCATTTAAACTTATAACTATCTAGACTTGACATAATTAGTACCTATACTTATATATTTTAGGAAAATGACAGAAATGACCCTTGGACTTATAAGTTTTCAAAATTTACCATTTATACCCTTAATTTTATAACTTTTGCAAAACTAGTCCTTATAAGTTTATAACTATTTTACTTTTTATCCTAAGGTTATGTAAATTTGCAAAAAGGGTCCTTATACTTATAACTTCTAAGAAATGTCAAAAATAGTCCCTAGACTTAATATTTTTAGAAAGTTACCATATATACCCCTATGCATGGAAAACTTTGCAAAACTAGTCCTAATTCCATGCAAACTATATTTTTGTAAATCAAAAAGGTTTCCTAGCTTATGTTTAATTAATATTAGCTTATCTAAGTAGCCTAAACTAGTTTATAGCTTATGGAAAGGGCTTATAGCATAAAAATAGCAATTCGACTCATATTAGGGTTTTAAAAAGAAAACGAGCTAGTTCTAGTGATCAAGGCTTAGGCAAGGGTTCTAATATGATCTAAGGAAACCTATAACTATCTTAGAGCAGTACCTAAGTAATTAAAACTAGTAAAAGAGCTTACGTGACCTAGAAGTGGTGCTAGCAAGGGTTTGGTGTTTCTCGGCTAAAAATGAACTCGACAAAGGTTTCTAGTCTAATTCTCTCGACTCCTAGGATTCCTAGGGATTGTGTAATACTGCTAGAACTAGAGTGTGTGAGGTATATAAGAGTGAAGGGATGGTTTGGAAGGAATGAGGGTAACGAGCTATAATAGTGCTCGTTAGCCCTCATGGCTAAGTTTTCTTGGTGTGGTGGCCAAGTAACATGGAGGGGAGGTGTAAGAAGGAGGGAGTATGACTAGGAGGAGCTACTTGCTGAGTAGGAAGAGCTATGGAACTAGCTAGGGGGCTTGTGGTGGTAAAGGGTGCCGTGTGGTGTTTATGGTCAAAGGTGGTGACAAGTAGGTGACAGAGGTGTGTGCTTGGGTGCTTAGAGGTGCTAAGGTGGTGGGTAAGCTGCTAGGTAGGTTTCTAGAGGTGCTTGAGGTGCTTAGGGTACTTAGTTTTAGGATTAGGGTTAAGTTAGGTTTAGTGATGACTTAATTTTGCTTAGTGAGATATTAGGGTCTAGCTTAGGGTTTAGTGCCTAGATTAGGGTCCTATGAGTGTTTAGTGGCTAGGATTAAGTTCTAAGAAGCTTATACTAAGTGGTGGTAGCTTATGGTAAAGATTTGGGAAGGTTTAACCTAGTTTCTGGGAAGTTATAACCTAGTTATGGTTTTGTGGTTAAGAGACTTCTACCTAAGCTCTAAGAGGTTGTACTAGAGTCTAAGGGTGCTAAGATATCCTATTGTTCCTAAGGTAACTCATACATAAGCCTTGAACACTTTCAAACTAGTTTAGATAAGCAATTAGGGTTTTGTAAACACATAGGCCTAATTAGGGCTTAATTAGGGTTTATTTGGGTTTTATGATGAGTTTAGTGTGTTTGATTGATAGATTACTTATTGTGGTAGTGTTGTGATCTTGACATACCAGAAGTTTATAGGATGTAAGTGTAGAGATCTTTAGCTTCTGTGGATACGTGAGCAGGTCTAGAGAGTCATGCAAGTAGTGAATGCACATAAAAAGCAAAAATTTACCAGTGAAATACCTGCTATAGGTATTTATAGTGTGAACGATAGTGATGAGATTTTGTGGGTTGTTATAAAGAAGATTAGAAAGAAAAAAAATATCAACTTGATTGATGGAAAAAATGAATAGAGGTTGACGTTGGTGATTTGTTGTTTGAGAGAGAAGAGGGGTGTTTGTGTTTAACTGAAATTTGTTAAATATAATGGGTCAAATGGGTCTACTAATACCATGTCATATGAAATCCGTAATCACCTTGTTTATTTAGCACACATAGAGGAGAATTAGCAATATTGGCACATTTAAAAAAAATAAGAATGTTATAAAACAAAGTAAAAAGCATCAAGTTGAATACATTTATAATATTCCCTTAAATAAAATACATACTTCATATCAGATAACCGTAAGTTTAAATGATAGTATCAAATAGTATATACTTTTACATGTCAAATTCTCTTATATTATTCTCATATTTCTTGTATTATTATAAGTTTTAGATATTTAATTGCCTCCTATTTGTTTTATTGGAATTATCTGAGCATTGGGCGACGAGACGCAAAATTAAGAACTTATTCGTTTGGAAATGGGAAAAAGCTGGAACAATCCACATATAAGGCGTATATGTAACTGCATACCTGCACCGTATCACTTATCAAGGCAGTCAAAGCAAGTAAAGTCAATGGATACATACGGCATAACTCCTTCATAGGGAATACGCCGTATCGCCAGAAAAGAATCAAAGATTATCCGTATCACAAGATCCATACGGCATAAATCATACTCATGAGATGCGCCGTAACCAAACACATAAATGTTAACGAGAGGTGATGCTCCGTAATGTGTGCTTAGCCTCTACGCCGTAATTAAAACGAGGTCTGGAAGGATTCTGTCTTTTGGGGGTATCCGGCGTAATGGAAGCGTTGCAGCTGTGTCGTAATCAAGGTTGGATTCATGAAGAATTATTTACATAGATCGTATGCGGCGTAACACCTAACTTAGGGTTACACCGTATACATATCAAGGTCATAAAAACTATAAATAGTTCACTCAGAAATATCATCACCCATTCCACCTCTCAATTAAATACCACGACTAGGGTTCCATTCCAAGCCACTTTCCAGCATTATTAAAGACCTTTTCAAGGGAGAATCACCAACCAAACATCATCGAATATATATCGACATAGAGTAATCATATCAAACGCTATGTTTTCTACTTTTTCAGTTAACTCCGACAAGGCGTAAGCACCAGACAATGATATTTTCGGGTTGGCTTAAGGATAAGGGATATGGATAAGACATGGGATAATTTTTCTTTTGTTCAGATAAGTTCATAAAGCGATATACCAGTAAGCTGCTGAGCATCAACAAAATTATTCATAGATCTTTTTTCTTCTTCTTTTTCTCTTAGCCAACATTTCTGTCCTTGATCACATATTATTATCAACTTTTTTCTTTTTCCCTCTTCTTTTCTTTGATATTTCACATAACTTCAATTTTTCATACTTTTCTTTTCTTTTGCAGCAAACAGTCAATTGAACTTTCTTTTTTAGCATAATTTATTGGTTTAAACAAAGAGAAAAGATAAGGCTCTGTATGTTGTTATAGGTGGCAAAAGCTCTAAAAATGAGCGCTAGATGGTTATTTTTCTGAGATATACCAGTGACCAGTCTAGTCGACTAGATTACAACTATTCTTTTGCAAAGGATGGCTATTTGATGTAAATCCTAAATTTACCTCAATATCACGTTAAATGATCTATAAAGCATGAAATGCAATCTCACTGCGGCATTCGTTATTGATGTATAAGTGCAAGTTCTAGAGCTAATATAGATCGCCGGCACACTCATATATTTTTGAGAAAAAGTGTAGCAGATATGTTGATATAAATAATGCATAAAAACGTTATTAATATGTTTCGATATCCCTACGTTTTGATGATCACAAAATGTAAAAACATTAAACGTAAAAATATTACGTAAACAAGTATTTAGTTACAAATATCATCCCATCCAACAATATCACTTAAGGTATGAATAAATAAATGTCTAATACATTTTATGATCAAAGGGATTTTATTTAAACACTACAAAGTTTATAAAATGTTATAAACATCTTATATATTTTTGAAAAACAATTTAGGTAATTAAAGGAAAATGTTTAATTCATAACAAATATATGAATTCAAATTTTTAACCAAAATCAGTTAGTTTTTCACCAAATAAACTTTCACCAGAAAAAGACAAAGAATCTGGCCATTACAGGTGGGCGGCCCCCTTAATTGTAAGGGCGGCCCCCTTAATTTTAAGGGGGCCAGCCACCATTTAAGGGGGCCGGCACGCTCCTGTGGTCAGAATCTTTTGCCTATAAATACTGGATCGTTTCTGCTATTTTTCCTCACCTTTTGCACGAAAATTTGCAGTCCCAATCCTTTCCAAACATCCTTCTAAATCCTTTGATCATAAATTATATGTCTTTGTTTCAAGTGATTCAATCCCTCACCATTCAAAGTGCAAGAGAAGAATACTCCTTCAACATCTAGTTAAGAAGTACTGTAGATTTGTGAATATAGTTTTGTAGTTGTGTAAATTATTTGTAAAGGTGTAGAGTGTTTATAATAAGTATATTTAGGTGTGTTAGTAGTGAAGTGAAGTAGTGAAGAAGAAGTAGTGTTGAAAAGAAGTAGTTTTGTGAAGAAGAAGAAGTAGTGAAGTTGTGAGAAGTAGTGTAGTAGTTGTGGTGTGCACTAGTTGTGTAGAAGTTGTGAAGAGTTGTTAGATTGGTTCTAGCAACAATTAGAACTCGAAATTTTGCTTGGTGTCGTTAAACAGTGTAAGAAAAGGTGTGTAAGGTTTCTCCGCCATAAGGGAGCTTGTTGACATAGTGAAGAAAACTCTCGAGTTAGGTGCTCGGGGAGTGGAGTAGGGCGAAGAGGAGCTTCGTAGCCGAACCACTCTAAATCCTTTGTCTTGCGGTGCGATCTTTCCATCTCTATCTCTTTACTTACTTGTTTACATTGTCATCATTTACTTCCGTAGATATAAGTGTTTATAAGTGTGCAAGTATTGATCTCACATAAAACTAGAATCGAAGTTTTAAAAACAAAGTTTTTATAAAACTAAAAAGACATAAAACTATTCAACCCCCCCCCTTCTAGTTTTTCACAATTGGTATCAAGAGCCACATCAAACAAGATTTTTAAAATATATTGTATTTTAAAATTTGAAATCGATCTATGGAATCGGAAAAATATTTAGAATTAAACCACCATATCTTGAAAATATAAGTTTTCTTGAATGGAAAAATCGATTCGAAATTTATGTGAAGTCAATAGATTATGATCTTTGGCATGTCATTTCAATTGGTGATTTTCAACCAATAAAAACTATTTTTGAAGAACAAGATAATTGTTTCGAAAGAACGTTAGATAAAAATAATAAGGCTAAAATAATTATATACAAAGCTTTACCAAGAATTGCATACGAAAGAATATTTTTTTGTAAAACGGAAAATGATATGTGGAAAAGCCTTTTAAACTTTCATCAAGAGAAGTGTCAAGTCAAAGAAAATCGTGCATACAAAATAGCAACAAATGAAAGTTTAGTAGATAAATATTTAGTTGAAATGAGTACAAGTGCTACTAGTTCAAATCTTTTATGTGAAGGTAATGATGCCGAAAACTCCATGAGTCACGACAAGAGTAAACAAGAAGGTTGTATGGAGATAACGATCGAGAAGGAACTTAGTGACGATGACGATTCTAGTTCCGAAAGTGAAGACGAAGAATATGCAAAGGTTGTTAAAGAATTAAAAAGTATTCTTAAAAAGCGACAAAGAGCACAAGATAAAAGAAAAACAACCCAAAGGAGAAGATTTAGTGACGAAGACAAAAAGGCTAAGCCCAAATGCTTCGTTGCTCAAGCATCTAACGAGATATGTCTAGGAATAGATTTGGAGTCCGATGAGTGGATAAAGGATAGTGAATGCTCAAGACACATGACGGGGAATCGCAAGCTATTTTCTACATACAAGGCATATAACGGAGGTAATGTTATTTTTGGTAGCGATCGTCGCGGAAAAATCATAGGCAAAGGTACGATCTCTCAAGACTCTCTAACTATTGATAATGTTGAACATGTAGATAATCTAACATATAATTTGCTTAGCATAGGTCAAATATGTGATAATAAGTGTAGGGTTACCTTTACCGATAAAGATAGTGAAATAAATATGGATGAGAAAGTCATAGGTAGAGGAATTAGGAAAGAGGTGTATACGTTATGAAACTAGGAGACAAACCGGAAGATAGGATATTCTTAGCAACTCTAGATGAAAATTCCATCTTGTGGCATAGGCGATTAGGTCATGCGAACATGCAACAAATACAATCTTTAATCTCTAAGGAACTAGTTAGAAACTTACCTATTTTAAGATATGATCAACATTTTTGTGACGCTTGTAAAATTAGAAAACAAGCACATGCTAGTCACAAAGCTAAGAATATGGTATCCACTACTAGATGCTTAGAATTACTTCACATGGATCTTTTTGGTCCATCCGCGGTGCGGAGCTATGGTGGCAACCGTTACACCTTAGTTATAGTAGACGATTATTCATGATACACGTGGACTAAGTTCTTAAGTGATAAAACCGAAGCCTTTGAGAAATTTGAGACATTTAGTAAAATGATACAAAATAAGTTAGGATGCTCTATAGTATCAATTAGGATGGACCATGGTAGGGAATTTGATAACGAAGTACAATTCGGAAAATATTGTGATTTAAATGGAATATCTCACAATTTTTCCGCTCCTCGTACTCCTCAATCAAATGGGGTAGTAGAAAGGAAAAATAGGTCTCTACAAGAAATGAGTAGAACAATGCTAAATGAGCAATCTATCCCACAAAAGTTTTGGTGTCACGCCGTAGATACATCAACGTATATACTTAATAGGGTTTCTATTAGACGAATATTAGGAAAAACTCCCTATGAGTTATTAAGAGGTAGAAAACCAAATATAGGCTACTTTAGAGTATTCGGAAGTAAATGCTTCATCCTTAATACAAAAGATTACCTTACTAAGTTCGACCCTAAGTCATACTAAGGAGTTTTTCTAGGATATTCACAAAGTAGTAAATCATATATAATTTTCAATAAACACACTATGAAAGTAGAAGAATCCTTAAATGTCACATTTGATGAAACTCCTCCACCACCTAAAACATTACCCTTAGAAGATGATGATGTGATTGAGGAAGAAGCTATTGAGGTTGGTAGAAGTAAGCCCTTAGGAAATAATGATGTAGAAACATTAGAAGAAAATGAGATTGTAAATATTAAGGAAACAAAATCACATCCATTAGGTAACATCATAGGTGACTTGAATCAAAGAACACTTAGATCACAAGCTTAAGACAAAAGTAATTTCTTTTGCTTTGTGTCAACAATAGAACCTAAGAATATAAATGAAGCCTTAAAGGATGAAAGTTGGATTACGGCTATGCAAGAAGAATTAAATCAATTCAAAATAAATGATGTTTGGGAACTAGTCCCAAATCCTAGGAATATGACCATAATAGGAACCAAATGGGTATTTAAAAATAAATTAGATGAGAACGGAATAGTAACTAGGAATAAAGCTAGGTTAGTCGCCCAAGGCTATAATCAAAAAGAAGCAATTGATTATGACGAAACCTACGCTCCGGTAGTTAGACTAGAATCTATTAGAATACTCCTAGCTTACGCTTGCGCCCTAGACTTTAAGTTATAACAAATGGATGTGAAGAGTGTATTCCTCAACGGTTTTATCAATGAGGAGGTTTATGTGGCACAACCTCCAGGATTCATTCACTTCGCAAAACCTGATTATGTTTACAAACTAAAGAAAGCCCTATATGGTCTAAAACAAGCTCCAAAGGCTTGGTATGATATATTAAAAGCTTTTCTTGTGAAACATAATTATTCCATGGGAATGGTAGATAACACTCTCTTCACTAAAGAAGTGACCCAAATATCATCATTGTTCAAATATACGTCGACGACATTATATTTGGATCAACTTGTCAAGAAATGTGTGATGAATTTGCCAAAATCATGCATGATCAGTTTGAGATGAGTATGATGGGAGAGCTAAACTTCTTTTTAGGATTACAAATAAAACAATTAGAAGATGTGATATTTTTTAATCAAACTAAGTATATTAAGGAAATGCTTAAGAAATTTGGACTAGAAGACTCTAAGCCACTTAAGACACCCATGTCTACGGAAATCAAACTCGCAAGAGATGAAGAAGGTGAGTTCGTAGACAACACTAAGTATAGAGGAATGATAGGTAGTTTACTATACTTAACGGCAAGTAGACCCGATATCATGTTTAGTGTTTGCCTTTGTGCCCGCTTTTAAGAGGATCCCAAAACCTCTCACCTAGAAGCGGTTAAGCGTATCTTCCGATACATTAAGGGCACTATACACTTAGGATTATGGTATCCTAAGGGATCCGGAATAAAAACTATTGTCTATGCGGATTCGGATCATGCGGGAGACTACGTGGATCGAAAAAGTACTAGCGGTATTTGCACGTTTATGGGATGTTGTCTAACATCTTGATTTTCGAAGAAGCAAACCGCTCTTGCTATTTCTACCACCGAAGCCGAATACGTAAGCGCCGGAAAGGCATGTCAACAAGCTCTATGGATGAAACAAGCTCTCGTAGACTATGACGTTAGGTTAGAAAATGTTCCAATAATGTGCGATAATAAAGGAGCCATAGATATAAGTAAGAATCCCGTACAACACTCTCGCACTAAACATATAAAAATACATCACCATTTCCTTCGTGATAATGTTCAAAAAGGAAATATAACAATAGAAAAGGTAGCTTCAGAAGATAACGTTGCCGATATATTTACTAAGCCCCTTAAGCGTGAATTATTTAACCACTTGCGTTTAGGATTAGGAATGATGGAGCAAATTGATTAAATTCTTAGAATACTTAAAACTTTCTGAAATATCAAAGTTCTGAAATTTTTTTTGTCAGATGGGCGGACCCCTTAAAGTTATAAGGGCGGCCCCCCTAAACATTAAGGGGACCGGCCTCACTTTAAGGGGGCCGGCCATCTGAGCAACAAAAACTAAATTTTTCCTCTTTTTTTTCACAAGCCTGAGTCTAGGATTCTATTTTTGCACAAAATCAGGAATTGGGATATTTTGTTTGGCATAAATATATTCGCAAAGAAAACCCCAATTCAAATTTTTTTAAAAATTATTCTCACGTTTAGGAAAACTCATTGTTGAATAATGATAAAAACGTTTTTCTCTCAAACCATGCATAATAGTCTCACTCTAGTTATATATATATATATATATACATATATATAAATATATATACATATATATATATATATATATAT
>LBNU01012572.1:0-16020 GCA_014162995.1 Artemisia annua | reverse complement strand
TTTAGCCTAACGAACACTATTCCCTGCGAGAGAACGATCAATCCCCCGGTACTTGCCACTACACTATACTACATCGGTCAGGTACACTGCCTGGTGGGGATTGCAAGCTTCTCGAGATCCCTCGAGAGGTAAAACGTAGTGCGTGTTGCAATCCACGCGCATCAGATGCGTTGGACCTCTTCAAGCAGATTACGTACTCTGAGAGATCCACGTTGGATCATGCAGTATGCATTCAGGACCACAGTCCGTCGTGGCGCGAGCCCTAAGGTCAGTATACTACTGGCCCACTATGCACCGTGATGCGCGGGATTTGGTACGGAAGTGCAATGACTGCCAAGTTCACAGACCCATCCCGCGCCGACCACAGCATGAGCTAACACCCATCACATCGCCATGGCCATTCTACAAGTGGGGTATCGACATCGCTGGACCTTTCCCTGTTGCCGCGGGAGGATTGAAATTCCTCATTGTGGCAATAGATTACTTCACCAAGTGGATTGAAGCGAAAGCAGTAGCAAGATTACATGCAACCAAGTTAAGCAATTCGTTTGGGATAACATAGTATGTCGCTTTGGATTACCTGGAGAAATCATCTTAGACAACGGAAACCAATTCCGTGATAATCCGTTTAAAGATTGGTGCGAACAACTGAACATCACGCAACACTTTGCGTCAGTAACTCACCCACAAACTAATGGTCTGGTTGAACGCGCGAACCGTAGTCTGGGCGAAGGAATCAAAGCGCGTCTAGACAGACACAAAGGAAGATGGGTAGAAGAACTGTCACACGTTCTCTGGGCGCACCGAACAACCATCAAAGTTAGCAACGGAGACACTCCTTTCTCTCTCGTCTATGGGACAGAAGCTGAGATACCAGCTGAAATTGGAATGCCAACTATCCGCACAGCAGAAGTTAACATCACCACAAATGATGATGAGCGGCGCATAGACTTGGATCTTCTGGAAGAAAGGCGTGAACGTGCAGCGATACAGGAAGAAAAAGCCAAGTCAAGAATGAAAGGATACTATGATGCCAAAGTACGAAGCACTTCATTCAGACCAGGCGATTTCGTATACCGCGAAAATGACTCAAGCCGCGCAGAAGACACTGGAAAGCTAGGACCAAAGTGGGAAGGACCTTACGAGGTCGTTGAAGCACTTGGAAAAGGCGCATACAAGCTGCGCGACAAGGATGGCCATGAGCTACAACGCACGTGAAACATTCGCAATCTCAAGAGATGCTGTCTTTAGGAAAGGCTACGGCCCCACACATGGATACCTATGCACTTTAGTATGTGCCCCAATAAAGATCTATGAATTTTTATTTTTTTATTTATCTAGATAAGTACTTTCTCTTTTTTTTATAAAAACTTGCAAGTAATAATTCAAATTCTCGGTTTCTAGCTAACTCCACGTCACATTTTCTTTACATTGTTATCTAAATATTATTTATGTTTCAATGTGTTGGTTACATTATCTTTAGCCTACATGGCGTGCATGCACTTACTAATACCCACGTTGGTAAAAGGATGAGTTAACTTACTAAACAACTCGTTGAGTAAAAGGGTTGCAAACCCATCAACATTGGATCACGCATCCTTGTTAAACACCTTGCGCTCAAGACGTTGGCGTAAGTTCCTTGCGCACCCCACGATGGATGTGGAAATAATGCACACTGTGCGAGTTTAACAACTTAGGAGCCAAGACTCTTGATTCCTTAATTGTAGTACGCTGCATACACTTACAAAAATTCATAGACAACTGTGATTTTTTCTAAGTGAACAATTTCATATATACGAATATGATCTTTGCCTTATATACATGATTATGATCTTCTGAGCACGCTTTGATACTTAGCAGTCTTAATGAAAAGATATGCAAGCTATGCGCAAACATCACTCAAAATACTCGCGAGAGAACAACAAGTTCAAACATTTGGCTAAGTGCTTGGAGAACTATAAAAATGATAAGTGCATACAAAAAAGGCAGACATACAAATGAACCTTTCTTTTTATAAACGGCGTGTTTATACATAAAAATTTGTCCAAAACATGCTAAGTGCATACAAATTCGTTCAAAAGGAAAAAACATCATACAAAGCCTAAAAGCTATTCGTACGCCTCAGCTGAGCGCTGCTCCCACAAAATGCTGCTTCCTTAGCATCCCCGAGTCTTTTCAGCAGTTCAGCATCACTGAGCGAAACTGTTGCCACGCTAACAGGCACACCGTCAGATCTAGGGAGGTGAGCCGCGCCAAGGCCGCACAAAATGGCCTTCCCTTTGATGCTCTTTTTCCTAGCAAGTCTGGAGGCGTGGGCAGTTAGAGACTCCTGCAAAGGCACCTCTTTCTCAATAATGAACGGATTAAGCAAATCACGCGGTTGAGCAAAGAGAGGTACCTGCAACTGCGAAACATCGGGTTTCAGGTAGAAGTCTGGTTGCTGATCGGCATCGTCCAGCAGATGCCTCGGCAAAGTGAGCCCCTTCATGATCACGTCAATCGGGTAGTCCTGATCGCGCTCCAGCTGCGCGATCTGAGGAAGCTCAACCACCTTCAGCTCTTCCATAGCAGCGACGAGCTCGTCAAGGGTGCTCGGCTTGTACCCGGGAACCTCAGCAAGGGGCACAGTTAACAGCTTAGCCTCGTCCAGTTTATCTGCGGCCAAGGTCTTGCCGTGCGCTACGGCGCATTCCACTACTTTGCCAAAGGCCCCCGTAACCTCTGGGGACTCCAAGGTACACATCGCAGCCAGACGAAGCCCGTGGCTGATCAACCACCTACACAAGCAACATAATGTTATAATACAAAAAGATCACAAGTATGGAAGCAAATAACAATGAGGTAAAGGAATTACCTGCGCTCAGCTACGGACGAAACCAGATGAGGGTACAACTCTTCGTCATACTCTATGCTCAGTTTGCGCAGCTTCTCCTCCTGCTCCTTCAACGCAGTCTCCACTGATCTGCGGAACTCGTCTAGCTGGAAGAACAAGTTGGCTTTGTTGCGCTCCAAGTACTTCACAGCCCACAGACAAGTGGACTTGTACTGCGCAAAAGAAGACTGCTCTTGACCCAGATTGGCCCAAAGCTGCATCTTCTCGTCGGCTAACCTCCGCGCATATGCATCAGTGCGCTCCAGCTCAGCCTTGGAGCTAGCCAACTCAGCTTGAGTAGCAGCCAACTGCACCCTCAAACTGGCAACCTCCTCCTCCTTCTGTGACGAACGGCTACTCTCCCCAGCATAGTCCGTCCTCACTAGCGCTACCAATTCCGCCTGGCGCGCAGCAACAAACCCCAACTCCTCTATCAAATGGTCCAAAGACTTGGACTCCACTCTAGTGCTCCTCTGCGAAGTCTTCTCTTCAATAAAGGGACTCACAGGGGGCGACGCACTCCCACTACGTGCGTCAGCATTCTCAGTTGGCTGCTTACTGCGTGACAAATAAGAAATAACGTTAACTTATGGCGTATGAGGAAAAAGAAGTCAAGAAAACTCGAAGTAAACTACATTTGCGCTACTTACGTGGGGGGAGGAGATGAGGTCACTTCCTTCTCTACCTCAGTTGCGGATGCGCCCTCTTCCAATGACTTCCCAGCTTCAACACTGCGAAAACAAGGCTAGAGTTTAGCGAATCATCACAGTTCACAGAAACTTACGCATATTTAAAGAAAAATTACCCAATGTACGCATCCACAGCCGAAGACGCACCGTCCTCAACCGCTGGACGCGGCCTCTTGGAAGGACCCTCACCATAACCACCAGCAGGCGCACGCTTGCGCGTCAAAGGCTGGCTCTGCTCTCCCTCTTCATCGATATCATCCACGATGATCCTCACGATGTTTGAGGGGTCAGGATGGGACTGCGCAGCGTCTGGTGCCTGTTCCACCGGTGGGGCCATACTCTGCACCGGCGTCGCTTGTAATGCCGTAGAAGGAGAGTCCTCAGGCTCTTCAGCGGCCATCTCCACGACGCGCCCAGCAGTCGCAGCCAGGATTGGCGTCTCACCCTGCCTCAGTGGGCGCACCCCCACTGTCACAGCCCTAGGCTTCTCCAGGCGAACAACGCCGAACAAATCCATCTCTGCGAAAAAACAAACAAATAAACAAGTTATATAACTTATGGAAAGAGAAGAGCGCTTACACAAATACGACAGAAAGAATGAAGGATGAGCACCCACCCCGACCATTCTCGTCCAAGAACGTTGGCACCTCTGTCTCAGGCTGGAAGTAGTTCCGACTAATGCCCACGTGCACCAGGAACTCTTCCGGGTACGAATTGATGGGGATGCGGTTCTCATTAATGATATCCGCATGGTCCGCGTTGTACCATCCATCGAGTGGGCGCTCATCCCTCGGCAAAGTAGCTCGGGTATAAAAGTCAAAGTCAAAAGGAAAGACGGCATCGTCAACCCAGAAGAACTTCTTCCTCCAGTTACGCAATGAATCCACCTTATCCGTATAGCACTATAGTGGGCCTACGCGCTTGGAAAAGGTGACCCATCCATTTAACCACGTCGTATGATAAAACGCGCAGAATAAATGGACGGTGGGGTTAATCGCTAATAAGCGACAATTAACTTCAAAGTTGGATATTTTGGCAGCGCAATACAATGAAGCTGGGAGATGTGGAGCTGATAGTAGTTCAGAATATCGCTCAAGAACACGGAGAGGGGTACGCGCTGATTTGCCCACTCGAAAAAGCACGTATACACCCCGACCTTCCCTACAGGGAAGTCCGCGATAGTATCATTAGGACCCGGCACCTCTGGATGTCACGCCAATGGAATAAAGTAGTCCGAAGTGAACTGCGTAAGTTCCTCTTCGGACATATCGGCCGTAAAGTCGGGTAATTGAAGAACCATTCTTTCTAAATAGCGTACGCGCTGGTTACCTAAAGACGCGGAAGATTTTTGAAGATACTTCGAAGTTTTGTAAATGGAGGATAATAACGTTTGTACTGTGATAATCACAGTAAAAATGAGGAGGGTGGTTATATAGTATCCCACTCACCACAGATGCGTGACACGTGTAATCCACTAACTCGGATCGTGTGGCTAGGAAATGAAACGGTACAAGACACGTGGATAGCTTCCCCATTTACCGAGGCATTTTCGATGACTTTTTATGACTAGGTACATGGTACGTGCATTTAGGCGGTTAAAATTTGAGTTTTTCCCACGCACGCGTCTGGAATATTTTTTGATACGATTTTAGTCTAGTATCCGCAGGTTTTACCTTGCGCACACTAGACTGGGGGGACATGATGACGTATAGTCTATACTCGGGTCACGAACCCGAGCATTAGACATCACTAACATTTAAGCCCACTATGTGTGGGCTACTATGATAACGGTTTGGGCTCACGAGGCCCAAACCCAAAGTTATTTATGGGTTAGACATAGGATATCTCCTAATAAGGAGATATATATCGAATATCCGATATCGGTGGATACACCGAAGAGTGAGGAACACGAAACCTTATCGGTTTCGTATGTATATATATAGGGCATCATAGCTCTCGTTAGAGGTACGACTTACAACCCTAATTCTTCACATAACCCTAAATCGATTACTTACTCTCACGCCGGAAGATAATCGTGGGAGACAATCCCACGATAAGCCTAACGGTGTTTGTTTGCTCTCTTAGTGCGCAGGTCTCAAGCATTAAGGTCTAATTGGTACGAGAACAGGAACCCAAACAAGTAACGCCCAACTTTTGTATCAACAAGTAAAAAGGTTAGATTTTTTTATGTCAACTATGCTATAGTTTTCGGATAAATTCCAATTCTTGCTTTTTCACTATGATTGTCAAACCACATAGTGAGATCAATATGAATGGTCAAGGCAGGAAATTCATGTCAATACAAGGAGACAAACCAAATGGTATGCTTCAGAGTCTACTGTTCGCTATGCTGATTTACTTTTATATATATATATATATATATATATATATATATATATATATATATATATATATATATATATATATATATATATATATATATATATATATATATATATATATATATATATATATGCTCTTATCGTGAGGTTGGTAGGCAAACATGTTTTTGCATCCAGATATTGTGGCAGCTTACGATTATATTTAAATAATTGTAGTATTACAATACTTACAATGTATTTTACCCACAATGGTTGAATCCTGTTTTCATAAACGTAGATAAATATCTGCTAAATGTCGATAAATATCTGGTGACGCAAATAAATCTTTATCGTATGGACTAAATTTGAAACTTTGAAGCTATTTCTATTTAATAATGGGCAACCATGTATTCATATGTAATCTTTCCAATTATTTAAACATTGTTGCAGCATTCAATGGACATCGAGTTATAACTTTTAGAACTGATTTCTTACATTTGTATGGTTGTGATTGAAAATCCTAATACCAGTGTATGACTTCTTACAGTACATGTTACAATGTATTACAGGTGCGAGCTGGAATAGTTGGTTATGCAAATGTCGATAAATCATCTTTGATCAATCGGTTACTGAAGTGTCGTATGTGCCCAGCAGCTCAAAGACCCGGTGTAACAAGAATATTAGTGTAGGTTACTTTATTTTATTAACTTATCTTTTAAGCGGCAATATGGGCAGTTTGGACAACGGGTAACTTTTGTCTTGGTCAAAAATGAATTTGGTCGACTTTTGTATATCTGCAAACACTTATTGAGTAAAAGCATATGAAGCTTATATTAAGATATATAATAACAAATATGTCTTATTTTACTTGACCACTTTAGGAATATATAGGTTATTGGACTTATTTTGAATCTATAAGATCATGACAAGAAGAAACTTAAGACTACAAGTAATAGGGAAAAAAATAAAATAAAATAAAATAAAATAAAAAAACCAATATTTTGAAGCATTAGTTTGTGCTCATGCATTATGGCTAATTAATTTCTATAATTTTTTATTCCGCATGAACTTATAGTTTTCGTCATCTATTAGTGAACTAAGTACTCCATAGAATATTTTTTTAGATAGTCTTTGTATACATTTATAATGCCGTAAACATGAACTTAAAACGTGTTGACGATATGTCGATACATTTGATGAGAACGTTTTGAAGAATACTTTTGCAGGACACAACAAAACAATGTTTGAGATTTGATGGAATGTGTTAATGTCATGCTATTCAAGCCTTAAAAGGAGGTTTTTGATTACTCGACCGTAAGTGACAATCTTTAATAAGTTTTTATTGGTTTTGAAGAGGGTAACATATATTTGCTGTAGTAACCACATGCCTATCTAATTCTTAAGTTTCTTAATGGGATTTTCATTACCGTCAATTACTATTAACCGGGCACAACAGGTGAAACTTGGTACGTGTCGGTCTATCGTGAGTGACCTTAATAATTATATTATGTTGTGGATATTAATTATCAAGGCTGGACGAGCGAGCCACAAAATGGTGTGTTTGAAAATGGGTATCTTTCCAATGCCGATTCATTTTATTATGTTGTGGATATTATGGTTTTTACGAGTTTTTCACGAGTAGTAAATGATTATTTTGTACTTTCTTGCATACAAATTCGAGTAAATGCTGAATGAATGGGACTTAAGATTTCTTCATGTGAGGATGATATATTACAGCTCCGCATATGTCTTGATGCTCATAAGTAACCTAATAGTACATTCTTCAGTTAGTAATTTGTAACTTTTGAGACAAGTTTACAACTTTCTAAGAAGTGGTACTATTTCCTTTACATAAAATTGCTGAAACGTACTCTTTAGATAGACTAAAGGAACTATTGTGACTCTTAGTTAGAGTACAATTTTACTAAATTTCAAATGACTTGATATCACATTTTGTGACTTAAACATTGAAAATACAATTACGACCGTTTTCCTATAACAATTACTCCCCATCTTAACAAAAGTATCTGTTGTTTTATTTGATCGTTTTTTAGTCAATGATGACGTACGTGAGGCGATGAATGAAAGTGAGACTGTGAACGGACATCTTAGGTAAGAAGCATACCTCAAGGCCTTCCGTCTTTTTCCATTCCTAAAGAGTTTGGGCATGTGAAGTCATTAATTTCTATCACATTTCTAATTACCGGACTCGCTAATAGTATTTGACATTTCTAACTTAAGTATTTTCTCTAATTTATTGCAGATCATCCGTGGATCCAAAACGCCAGGAAGGCACCAAATGTTTCATTAGATGAAAGTGAAGCAATTTTCATTCATGAACAAGCTCAAGAAAAGAGCACTACGGGCAATGAATATGTTTTTTTAGGTGAAAATGTTATAGCATAATTGAAGGTTTTAACCCGCGATAAAAACGGATACTACACAAACTACATTACCAATGTGCTTTGAATGTACAAGATTTATTTTATTTTGTTTTGCTACAAACTTTTATTTTAGATTCACATTTGAGTTTTTTTAATTAAGTTATCAAATGTATATATTCTTTATAAGTGTTTACATTATCCATTATTATCATTATTTTGTTTAACATATTTATCATTATTCGTTATTTACTTACGTCCAGTTAAATATTGTCAAACACTAATATGAAGCGAACCCGCCTATCGGGCGAGTTATGAAGCTAGTACAATAATATTGTATTTTAGAAAAGTTGCATTTTAAACAATGCTATAGTGATATATATCATCTTTCTTCAACCACTCAAGTTTCATGACATCATGTAAACTAACAACATGTTAAAAAGCTTTAGTAAGACCTTATTAGTATATGAAATTAATCAACTAAAAACCGATACATATATACAATATATTGTTATCAAATCAGATAATTTTAACCTAAACACAATATAAATAAAATACCAAATTATTTTACTTATGCATATCAATTAGGCGCCTCTTTTTGAGGATATCGTATCCTGCTTTTTTTTTTAGAGTAGATATAGATGTAAGGCTTCTTCTAGTTGGATGGATTTGCTTGAAAATCCTTAACTTGTAACTTTGTAAGCTCCTAGCTCCTTGCTAGTTTTTTAATATATTCGTTGTTCAAAAAAATTTACTCGAATATCATCATATCACATATGTAACATTCTACTTCATCTTAGGCGTTACCAAAATTATTTTCGTAACTGAAACTAATCGCCCAACCCAAAAATCCAATGTACAATACATCATTACCATATACGGTACATTTAACCCGAAAACAAACCAAAACCCGTTTTTTATAACCAAAAACTAATCACCCTAACCCGAAATCCAATGTATAACATACCATTATCAGATCAGATACATTTAACCCGAACACAGTCCATTACTTAAAACTAAAATCCAACATCTACAACAAGTCTTTAAATACAAATATATTTTGTCAGAAAATATTTCACAAACCAAACACCCCTAAATCTTCTTCCAGTACTATTTTTTTTCTTTCCTAAACCTAAAAACCCATATTTGTCTTAAATCATCATCAATTCTTCAAATTCTTACATCATCACACCAATTAAACATCATCAATTTCATCAATTGAGTGAAAAAGCATTTAATAAGTTATTAATTAGGGGTTGAAATGGAGGAATTAGGGTCTACAGTTTGATCGATCAGTTAATTCATGGTGAAACGATGGAATGAGCGGTAAACTATTGAGGTTATTAAAGTTCTTAATTAACTAATTGATTTTTTCTTTAATTATGGTTATTATTGATTGTTATATGATTTGATTGATTTTTAACTGATTTTATTGATTTCCTTAATAGTGTTAATAGTTTAGATTGATTTTTTAAATGACATATGGATGAACTATATGATGTTTGGTTAATGTTGTGTTTAGTGATTTATAAATGAAACAAATTAAACTTATTTGGTTGGTTAGCTTGTTAGGAGTCTATGTTTGTTTTATGAAAAGTGTTTGATAGCGTAAATATGTATGTGTAATTATAAAGTGTAAAATGATAGAAAAGATATATGTGTCTTCAAGTAGCGTTAGAAAATTAACGTTGAGAAAATAAAACAAAAAGATAAATGCATGTTAAGGAGATTACTATGGTTAGGTTACATGGTGAACACATGCATTTTTCAACGTGTTTCTATATAAAGTAATTTTGTGTATTTGGTAAATATGATTATAGAAAATTAATATGATTATATAAGATTTTAGTTAGTTTTTGAGGTGTTTTGGCAAGCTTGTACTAAAAGGCTAATATGATAAATCATTAGATATCTTGAATAAGGCTAATAGATATCAATTATTTTATTATTAATTATTATTTTTTTCTTTTATCAAAGACAGCTAATGTTAGTTTTACTAAATTTTGTTAGGTCCGGTAAAATCCCTTTACCAAAAAAAAATAAAATAAAACTGACATTAGCTATTTTTGATTAAAATAATAACAATAATAATAATAATAATATATAATAACACATAAAATAATAATCAATAAATAATAATAATACATATGAATATAAAATAATAATACATCAATAATAATATCATCAAATAATAAAATCATAATAAAATAATCCGAATAATAATAATAAATAATAAGTTTTCGTTGGTGAATGCCATAAAGTCGGTACGGATGAATAAAGGTAACGGTAGCTACGGGGTGTTTATCGTTCGGTTCCTTTGGTTACCATAGGTTTATCCGTCGGTTCCGGTTGTTCGGTGTACTTTTCTTTGGGGGTAATAACGCGAAATCGAACTGAACTGAACAGTGAACCGAACGAACCGAGAACCGAACCGCAAGTTTCGGTTCGGTTATCGGTTAAAAATCGACAAACCGAATTTTGTACTTAAATTAACCATTTATCATTTTTTAATTAATATATATACGATTCTTTAGCAAAGAAAAAAAACTATTGTCAAGGCTAAAAAGTGTTTTTATATTAGATAAATCTTAATAATATATTGAATAACTATCAATCTATAGTATATACTATACATACGTATATTACTACTTCATATATATATATATATATAATCATATATATATAGATATATATATAAATATCATTACTATATATAATATAGTGTATATATATATATAAATTATATATATATATTATAAGGCCACTTTATACTTCGATCCTGAGCAGAGTGCCCATTTCCTTACTTAGACTAACCTTCGTTGAGAGTCTCCCTCGCTCTGACTCTTCACATAAGCTTCAGCTAGGGGTCCATTGGTCATAGCTGAAATTCGTCGAAGGAAAAAAAAGGAAGAGAAAGAAAGGGAAGTTTTTTTCTTTCACTCCAAATAAGAGAACAAGAAACCACTCTAAAATGAAGTGAAGATCAAATAAAGAAGTTTCAGTCGCTTCGATAGGCGGTACAAAGTTTTATGTTTTTATGTATCGGCCAGCATCAAAAGAAGTCTATGTATATATATATACTTATTATGTATAATATATATATAATTATATATATAATATATATAATACCTATATATATATATATATACTAAAAAGACTATGTTATTAACATTACTCATATATACATATATTTTCATATATATTAATATATATATAATTATATATATACTAACTAATATATCTATCATCTATACTATATGATACTATATATATATATATATATATATATATATAGCATGATAAAAAGATATACTAGTAGTTACTTAAATGTTAGGCACATTAAGATGCGTTTCACTTAAAGTCTATTAATATATATATATATATATAATAATTACTATAAACTATATAATATATATAACTCAATAATATATAACCTTATATATATAATATATAATATAGTAGACTATAATTCTGGAGCTACATAAGATAGTTATTAAATCGTTAGCACGCCGCATAACAAAATTCGCTCTATAGTTAGCTGTTAATAGGTAAGAGAATTCGGTTTATAGCTTTCTGTACACTTCAATTGTAGCTCTACGGAGAGGATAATAGAGTTGACATACGTAAAATAAAGAATTGAAAGTTTCATTGAAGTTGTTGTTTGTAAATTTCCCGAAAAGGTAATCTTAGGCTTCCTCTCTCCATCAGCAACAATAGGGCCGTTATCTCATTACTCAAACTTGTTGAGAGAGATGAAGAATAAACGCAAGGTATATCTTTCTTGATCAGAGGTTAATCGATCATCGAAGAAGATTTAGGCAAAATTAGGATACATTCTGGGAAAATCAACTTCATCGATAGAGAGCAAATGAAGGCTGTTGCATTAAATTCTCGGTAGATCGAGAATGAAGTTTTATTTTGTACTGCCAGATCTGGAATTAGGTAACTGCATCGCAATTTCTACAAAAATCCCAATTGTTTCCTTTTTAGAATGGATATTTATCGGAATCTCCCATGATAGGTCAAACTTAATTCTAGTATTTACAATAGGTTCTTCTTTCTTATTCTTAAGAAGTCCGAGAGGGGTTGTGATCCATAATTTATGTTTCTCTTCGTTTCTTTTCGTTTGTTTCGAGAATAATCGATCAATTTTCGCTTCGTTCTTTCTTTTTCTCTTGATTCTTTTCTGAAATCGAAGAATGTATAAGATATAGATCCTGTTATGGGATTCAACGAAATGTGCAAAAGGCTATTTGCTCTGCCATTCTATGATGTATGTATGTATATATTGTATGTATGTATGTTGTTATTACTATACTACTATGTTGATTGATATGTATGTATGTATATATAATATATATATACTATATATTATAATATGATATATATATATATATACTATATACTAATTAATAATCTATAAGCACCATATATATATATATTATACATATATAAAAATAGTAATAATAAATATAATAAAATAATAATGTATGAATCAATATCAGTGTATATATGATAATATATATATAATATTATAATATATATATAATTATATAATATATATAGATATAATAGTGTATGTATATATAGTCTATATATATATATATATATATATATATTATATATATATATAGTAATTTATATATATATATAATAGTGTACACACACTATATATATATAATATATATATATACGTATATATAATAACTATGTATATATACTATATATTATATATATACATATTATATAGTACTAATATATTATATAAATTATATATTATAATATATATAGTAGATATTATGTTGTGTGTATATATACTATATAATATATATATAATATATAAAAATATATATCTAATATATATCATATATAATATATACTAGAGTATAACATAATTACAACATACATAATATATATATATACATAGCATACATACATACATATATATACACTACATACATCATGAGAATGCAGAGGCAAATAGACTTTTGCACATTTTCGCTTAATCTGAACAGGACTATATCTATAATCTCGATCAGGAAAAGATCAAGAGAAAAGAAAGAATGCGGAATTGATTGATTATTTCTCGACAAACGAAAAGGAACGAAGATGAACATAAATTAATGGATCAGCTACCTCTCGGGACTTTCTTAGATAAGAACAGAGAACCTATGTATACTATGGATATAAGGTTCGCATCTATTCTGGAGATTCATATATTCCATATCGAAAATGGAAACATTGGATTTTTTTTAGAAATTTGGATGCGTTACTAATTCATGATCTGGCATGTTAACAATGAAAACTTCATTCTCGATTCTACGAGAATTTTTTATGAAAGCTTTCATTTGTTCTCTTCGATGGAAGTTTGATTTTCAGAATGTTCCTAATTTTTGGCTAAGTTCTTTTCTGATTGATCGATACTCTGATCAAAGATATGACCTTTGGTTATATTTGTCATCTCTTCACAAGTTTAGTAATGAGCTAAGGCCTATTGTTATGATGGAGAGAGGACTAGGATTGCTTTTCGGGGATTTCACGAAATTTCAATGAATCTTTCATTTCTTATTTTACTATGTTCAACTCTATGTATTTATATCGTAGAGTACATTGAATGTACCAGCTTAACGAGTTTTCTCTTATTCGTATTAACGCTACTATAGAGGAATGTTTTTTATGCGGTGCTGAAAGGATTTATAACTATCTTTGTAGCTCCAGAATGTATATATCATAACTACTATAATTATATAATGTATATATATAGTTATATATATACTATAGTATGAATATATAATATCATAAAAGTATTATATATAGTAGTAGTCATAGATCTTTAATGGTGAAAAACGGCATTTTAATGGTGCTAACGATTTAATAACTATCTTAATGTATATATACCTCATATATAGCATATATAATAAATATATATATATATATAAATATAGTACTATATACTATCTATTATATATATTTTTACTAATTTTATAATTATATAAGTAAATATATATATATATAATAATACTATCTATATATATATATATATACATAGTCTTTATTATTATATATATATATATCACATATACTAACTATAGTATTATATATAACTATATATATATTATATATATATATACGTATTATATATAACTAGATTATTCTTTTTGATTGCTGCGATCCATAAACATAAACTTTGGTACGCTAATCGGCAGCGATGAAATTCTTGTGATTTATTCTTTCATATTTTAGAGTGGGTATTTCTTTGTTCTCTTATTTGGATTGAAAGAAAACTCTTTTTTCTACTCTTTTTTTTCTATCGACGAATTTCAGCTTATGACCAATGACACTAGATGAGTCTTAGTATGAGGAAGAGTCGAGCGAGGGGAAGAGTCTTTAACGAAGGTTAGTCTAAGTAAGGATGGCCGTCTGGCTCACGATCGAAGTAACTGAGTCTATATTATATATATATAGTACTGTATATATATATATATATACTATACTATATATACCTATGATACCACACATACTATATGACACTATATATTAGTATCATACTATATACGAAGTATAATATTAGTCATAAACTAAATATATACCTATAACGATCATATACTAAATATACATTATATACGTACTTAAGATCTTACACTAATAGTAAACAACCTTTTTTAGCTTGAAATCAGTTCTTTTTTTTTTCTTTGCTAAAAATCTATATATCAACTTTAAAAAATTAATGGTGTAATTTAAGTAAAATTACGGTTTACGGATTTTAACCATAACGAGACGAGACTTCGGCTTCGTTCTGCGGTTCGGTTCGTCACTTTCAGTTCAGTTCGTTTGCGTTATTACCCCAAAAAAAGTAACGAACAACCCGCGAACGAATAACACTTTAACCCAAAGAACCGAACCGTGAACACCCCTAGCTGAGCGTTTACTTCTTATCATCTACACTTTGATAATTCACCAGACAACGTATTATTTTATTCTATTATATTATTATATTATTATTCGATTATATTATTATTATTATATTATATTTTGTCATTATTTTATATTATTATTATCAGTATTATTATCTATTTTATGTGTTATTATTTATTATTATTATTATTTTTTTATTATCTGTTTTATTTTAATCAAAATAGCTAATCGTTTTATTTTTTTTTTTTTGGTAAAGGTGAGTTTACCGGACCTAACAAAATTTAGAACTACAGTTAGCTGTCTTTGATAAAAGAAAAAAAAGTAATAATTAATAATAAATATTGATATCTTTAGAACTTATTCAGATATCTAATGACTTTACTCATATTAGCCTTTATAGTACAGAAGGCTTGCCAAATCACTCAAAAACTAACTAAAATTTTTTCTATATAACATATAATTTTTTCTATAATCATATGTTAAAGCATACACAAATTACTTTATACTAGAAACACGTTGAATGCATGTGTTCCGCATGTAACCTAACATAGTACACTTCCTTCAACACTGCCTATTTCTTTTGTTTTATTTTCCACGTTAATTTTGCACGCTACATCTGAAGCAATATATCTTTTCTATCATTTTACACTTTATAATTACACATACATATTTACGCTATCAAACACTTTTCATAAAACGAACATAGACTCCTAACAAGCTAAACCCAACAAATAATGTTATTTGTTTCTTATAAATCACTAACAAACATTAACCAAACTCATATAGATTCCCATATGTCATTTAAAAAATCAATTAAAAGCTATAGACACTATTAAGGAAAA
>LBNU01012569.1:10707-36316 GCA_014162995.1 Artemisia annua | reverse complement strand
AGTTGTGAGATTGGTTCTAGCTACAATTAGAACTCGACATTTTGCTTAGTGTCGTTAAACGGTGTAAGCAAAGGTGTGTAAGGTTTTCTCTGCCAAAAGAGAGCTTGTTGAGTAGTGAAGAAAACTCTCGAGTAGGTGACTCGGGGAGTGGAGTAGGGCAAGGAAGGTGTCCTTGTAGCCGAACCACTATAAATCATCGTGTCCGGTTTGCATTTCCTTTCTCTTATCTCTTTTCATTTATTCTTGCATTTATCGCTTTATATCTATCCTTGCCTATATGTCTTAGTTGTTGCTTATATTGTTGTGATGTTGATTATGTTTTAGATAGAAGTTAATATTGTGATAGGATATATAATTATATGATATGGTCTAATGGACATAGATGTATTATTCACACTTCTCATGTTGAGTCTAACTTAATCGATAATTTGATACCAAACGTTTTAAGATTTTAAAAGGAAAACGTATTCACTTAAAGATCAACCAAAGCTCCATTCATAAAACTAAGTTTTGAAAACAAATCCAAAAGCAAACATATATAATTGATCATATTGATTATATGTTGTTTTCATACTAAACTCTAATTGAAGGTTTTCAAATAAACATTGTACAAATTAAAAAGAGGTAAAACTATTCAACCCCCGTTCTAGTTTTCCACAATTGGTATCAGAGCCACGTCGCTCTAATTTTCAAAACAAATGGTTTTAAAAATTGAGTACGATCCATGTATCAAATTACCTATTAAGGAGGATTAAATATGAAAAGTGTTTTGTTGATTAAATTGTATTAGTTTTGATGTTATATACACTAATTATACTAGCTCGAAAGAAAATTATGCTTAAAATAAGTGTTATATCTTCGGTATTAAACTCAGAAAGTTTCACACATTTCCGCAAAGTTAGAAAATAATTTTTAACAAAAAATGAATTTTTTAGTACCAGATGGGCGGCCCCCTTAATTGTCTGGGCGGCCCCCTTAAATACTAGGTGGTCCCATTAAATATTTAAGGGGTCCGCCTGTCTGTTCGTCAACTTTTCAGAAACTTTGAAAAATCATATAAATTAACCGTAACTCCGTAGAAGTCGTGCTACCCGGAGTTTTAAAGCTAATTGAGTCTACTTTCATTTAAAAATACTTAAAAATAATCATTTCAAAGTTAAATTTGTCATAAAGGCAAAATACTACACGGTGGTCAAAAATTTGTGTCTCGTTTTAACATAAAACTTGTATTTTACCTTTTTCTTCAATTCGGGCATTCCTAGTTGGTATATCATTGAAAATTTAAGTATTCATATTTTTAAAATATTGATCCTTAAAATGGGGAGGAAACTATTTTCTTTTCAAATAAAATCGAGCTATGTAAACATTATTGTATATAATACACAAAACGATGACAAGTGCTTTTATGTGTTATGCTATATGATTATGTGACTTTCATTTTGTCTTAATTTGTTAATAGAGTACATTAGATGATTGGTGCTATTTGAATTTTAGCTAATTGTATATCTAAGCATATGTGCCCTATTAGTTTATAGCTAGTTTTTCCGGTGTATACTTAACTAGATCTTATGCTAGTTTTCTTGCGTTAGGGTTGATATATTATGCTTGCATTGCATATAGGTATAGATGGCTTAATGTTACTCAAACATCTTGTAAATGAGTTAAATCTAGTCACCTAAATATTTCAAACAATTTAATCTATTCTCAACAACACATTTAAATATTTTTAACAAATTACCTTGTTTTATTTTAGGTTGTTTAAACAAGAGTAATTGGGATCATTTTAAAACATTAGTAGTTATATAAAAGAAAAAGTATTTTCAAAATCTAAGTGTGCTCATCATACGTAACAATGAATAGCATTTCACATAAACAAAACATATAACAATCATGAAGTAAAATTTCAACTTTCAATCATTCACTAACCTCACTCAGAAATAATCTTAGAATTATTGGAACACACTATCAAAATGTCTATTTATTTTAAATGAGTGTTCGTGAGGGTCAAGAAAGATCTTGATATTATATCAATTCATTATTCAAATTATGGTTGACATATTTACCAAATCTAATTGACATGTTTTTAAGTGTGGACAAGAAATTGGATTGTTATTTGTTTAGTTTCAAGATTATATCAAATTAAAACAAAAGATATAGTCTTGAATCTACATACTCAATCACACTCGATTGATATGAAAATAATAAAATCCTGTCCCAAGACGATAAGAATATGCATCGGATCATAACTCACACTTGTGAATATGGTGTCATATTGAGTCTACTTGTTCAATAGTTGTGTTCCAAATATTTAGCAAATATATGCATAAAATACACAATGAAGTAGGATTGACAACTTGGATGTTTCGTCCGAAATATTCATGCAGTGCAATGGATAAATGTGTCATCTCCGAAAAACCAAACATGAGCAAACTAACAACATATGTAAACTTTGCTTACACTACTTAAAATCATCACTCCAAACTAAAATACACATTTAAGAATAATACACACTATATATTCTATAAATTTTATTTTCTTTGTAGCATGAATGGTTGTGTTACAAGATAATACACTACACATTCCTTTGTGAATTAATATAAGTTATTAGAACCGAAAAATAATTTGTCACAATGCATAAACAAGTAAAAGTCATTTTTTTAATACTAGTTAAATTATGGTATATAACATTGGAAAAAATCAAAGAAAATAATATTTGTTTAAGAATATATAAGTGTCTAGTTTTAATATCATTTGAGAATCACAAACTCATTTAAGATAAATAATCTTAATGAGATTCATTTCACAAGATATGCTAAGGAGCATTCTTCAATCAAGCACATTTATTAACTTAAGTAATATGCCATTAAAACCAAACAACCGATAAATCATAAACAAAAGATTAAAACATTTTGTTTACTCTTATCTAAACATGCAACACGTCTCTATTAGAATCGTGAGTAAAATATATCATCTAGATTTACCTTCATAAAAACATGATGTTTGAGTCACTTAAGCTAAGTATTAGTGAACCAAGCAAACTTCATATTTGGTACCCTTCGTTAGGTAAATTTAGGAACTCAATTTCTTCTAAAAAGAGAATGACTACTGGAGAATCTATTGACTAGAAATTCAATTTAACCTAACGGTTGAATTGCTTCTATGTGAGAAGTTGGGTGTGTGTAACCCGTAAAAATGGTCGTGTTTAGCCTGAATTGAGAACCACTAGTAATAGTCTCATACTCATTCTCCAACTTGATTAAATTGTTTTTCCTAAATATAACTAACGCTAGTTTACATATATGAACTTTGTTTTTCACTATAGTCTTTCATTCCTAAATTAAAGGCATCTCGCATATATGAAATTTCAAGATGTATACTTGCTCCTATGTGATTTGATTATATGCCTTTGTAATTATTTGCTTGGTTGTTGAATGCATGTTCATTATAATAGTTTCTATCTTTCTCTAACTATTTTAATATGATATACTTTAAGATATCTATATAATACATGCTTAAAAGCTTTTACATGCTTAATTCTATATGTCACATCCATCCAAGGATATTTTTATTGTCCTTAAAATTTATACCCTTATTTCATGAGAATCTTAGGTGTCCTAGAGTCTCCATGCATACTCACTCCCCTATTCATGTTACACTTTATGTCCGGATGAGCATGAATTTAATGGGAAGGGAAAACACACTCAAACCTCATAACCTTTACTCACCCATATCCTTTTACCTTACACTCAGACCTCATAACCTTTACACACTCAAACCTCATAACCTTTACTCACCCATATCCTTCTACCTTACACTCAAACCTCATAACCTTTACACACTCAAACCACCAAAGTGAAATGAAAAACCAAGTCATTAATTCCATGAACATCGCTCTTTCACTCTCACCAATCACACCACTTGATACTCATTTCCCATCCTCACCAATAACTCCATCTAGTCATCCTCACAAAAAGATTCAACCATGTAACCATTCCCTACACTCTACAAAGTGTGTCATCACCACTACAACTTAACCCATGAAGGTCAAACCATACTTCATGATACACAAACCTCATGTTCACTCAAATGAACCCTTTCACAAACCACATCATAATAACCAACCATCCATCTCATCACCCAAATACACCTTCATCCTTGCTCCCAAAAATACACCTTCATCTCACCCTTCACCTCCAACACACATCACCATAATCCACCATGGATTCACCAAAAACTTCCATTTCCAAAACATCAAAGAAACAAAAGATCCTCATCATCACTCCTAAACAACTCTTCATTGACTTAACCAAAGATGACAACACAACCCCATCACCTCAACCTCAATGCTCATCTCCTAGTGCACCAAATGCACCATCCAAAACACCCTCCACTCGTGGAACATCCTCTTCTTCCATACCTTCATCCTCATCCATCAATGACTACCTAAACTCACAAATGTTTCCACCACCAAAAGTATCACCACCACTTCCTACCAACTCACATGCTACTCATATATTGCATGTCCAAACATCCATTCCAAATAAAAACCACACTCCACCATCATCACCTTCTTTTGATCACTTGAAGTTCATTGAAGAACTTAAAGAAGCCCATGAGCTAAGTGCTCTTCTTGCTTTACACCTTGCTCAACGCAACTTGGATCAATCCCCTTCTAGCTCACCTTCATCACCCCACAACTTGAATCAAGTTGAAAAACATATCAACAATTATCCTTGTTGTATCTTTTTCCAAAAACAAACCATTGCCTTAAATGAGCATTTCTCTTGGATTGAGCACCTTCTCACTAGATCTCATCCAACACTTCCACTAGCACAACACTCTAACCCTCAATCAACCTCCTCCGCTCCAAACTCTCCACCTTCAAACTCTCCACCACCAAACTCTCCAACATCCATGCACCCAAAAATATACCTCCATTAATCCAACATCCTTACCCTCACTCAACCACCTCATTTCACATATCCACCTTTGGTCTTCAACCAACAAAACACCTAAAAAAAAAATCTATATATCCCAATCATCCACCTTTGTCAAATGATATATTAATCTAAACCATATTTGCCAACCTTATGTCATCACTTTCCCTTTCCATTCATGCTCATCCTTCTCCATTTTTCTACGTTTTTAAAAGAACGTACCATTCTCATATTCATTTTTCTTCTCCATAAGTCAGCTAAATCTTTGCATTAGGTCCTAATCATTGTCATGACTTAAGCATTGGTCATGATAATTTTTTTTTTTGGATTTAGGTTGTTGTTTTTAAAACAATAATTGCATGAGTCATAGTTTTAGTCCATATACCTTAGACATCCATATCTTGTTCCCCGATAAGTGTCATGCATATATCTATCATCATCATTATGTATATGTGCATTTTTTTTCAACTAACTTTGCCTTGTAGCACTCTTCCGTTACTTGATTTCTTGGTGCCTCAAATAAGGGGGAGCATACACCAAGGGGGAGCATTGGTGATGTGTATTACATCCCTATCTATATATTTTTTTGTTGCACGAAACTAACCCTTGATGCAGGTTAAAAGTTTGCAATTTATTGGATCCATGGATTCGCTAGAGTCATGTTTTAGAGGTTGATATGATCAAGGCTTCACTTACGATGATGCAATATTCCCTGTCGGGGATAGGGGCGGGGATGAGGATGGGAGTGGGAAATGGGGATGGGAATGAGAAATGCGATCTTCGACATTCCTCGTTACGTTTCCATCCTTAACTAAATATAAAGAGAAAACAAGTTTTCTTGAAAACATAAAACTTAAAATCTGAGTAATGTAGTTTTCCTATTACACCCTTTAATGTTTATGTAGTTTTTCAATAATACACATTTATGTTAACTTGATATAATATTCTCAAGTGATTTTTGTTTAATGCACATAAATGATTTTCCAACCGACTTCGGTTGTAATTTGAATTTGTTGGCATAAATATTACGATATTTAATCTAAACATCCTCTTCATGTTTTGATGATGACAAAGATGTAAGTTACAACACATAACGTAAAGTGCTTAAGTTACTTGTGATCACAAATCATCTATGCATTCATACCTCAAAATCTCAACGTCTCGAGTATGCTTCAACAATCACTTAAGGTATGTATAAACAAATGTCTAATACATTTTATGATCAAAGGGATTTTATTTAGACACTACAAATTTTATAAAATGTTATAAACATTTTATATATTTTAGAAAAACACTTTTGGTAATTAAAGGACAATGTTTAATTCAAAATAAATATATGAATTCAAATTTTTAACCAAAAACAGTTAAAATTTCACTAGATAAACTTTCCCTAGAAAAAGACAAATTTTCTGACCGTTTCAGGAGGGTGGCCCCCTTAATTGTATGGGCGGCCCCTGATGACGTCAAATTTACCCATGATTTATGTGTTAATTTCCCCCTAAAATGCTCATCTTTTCTATTCATATGAAGAATATATACTCTTATTTCTTCCTATTTTGGTTTCAGGGTAAAGATGAGTAAAAGAACGAACATACGCGGAAATGGAAGGACTTAAGAGCAAATACGTGAAAATTATGGATTCTGCATAAGCTACGGCGTAGAGGTTCATCCACCTATGCCGTAGCAAGAGTTTATGAAGACTACGGCATAGCCCAATCCTTGGCTACAGCGTAGAGGTCCACTAAAAGGAACTACGGAGTAGCAACTCTCCACGTACGGCGTAGTCCCCAATTTGAGGCAGAGAAGAACTAACGAAGCCAAGGAAGAAGTTACGACGTAGTAACCCTAGCAACTACGCCGTAGAAGCATCTAAAGAAGAAACTACGCCCGTAGCACTTGATCAAGCTATGGCGTAGTCCNGTAGCAACTCTCCACGTACGGCGTAGTCCCCAATTTGAGGCAGAGAAGAACTAACGAAGCCAAGGAAGAAGTTACGACGTAGTAACCCTAGCAACTACGCCGTAGAAGCATCTAAAGAAGAAACTACGCCCGTAGCACTTGATCAAGCTATGGCGTAGTCCATATTTACAAAGGCTACGGCGTAGCAACTCAAATCAGCTACGTCGTAGCAAAGTCAAGCCTATAAATACCAGCCCTAATTCCAAGTTTATTCATTCACTTTTCACCACACAGAAGTTGGGAGAAACTCAGGGAGCAGGAGGAACGAAGTTCTAGCCTCATCGAAGTCATTTCCAAAGGAGGATTCACACATCAATCATAAGTTTATCAATTCCTTTGTCTTGTATTTGATTCATGTTTAGATTTGTATTAACTCAACATTGTTTTACTGCAATTATGAATACGAGTGGCTAAACACCTCTTGGTGTTAGCCTAGTTATGAAATTGTTATTGTTGTGATTTAGTTTTCTACGCATCTATTGTTTATTATTTGTATACTTTCATGGCGAGTCTTAGGACACTCTAGTTCCCGTAGTGTTTAGCATTGGTTGTTCCTTAGAGGCTTGTGGAATTAACCCTAGGAAGAAAGCCGATAGGGATGTGACTTGGTGATAGCAATATCACCATACATGTGCGAATTAACCCTAGGACCACCTACCAATGCTATACGCTTAACGGAATTAGAGGGGTGTAAGATCTGACCATGCTGCATCCGCTAGACTTGTCCATGTAAGTAGAGTCACTTAATGACTCTTACATCTTCGACCGATGAACCCACGGCTTTATAATAATCGTGGATAAGAGAAGGTGTAAGATAGATCTAGGTGATTTAACCCTATGATTTGAAATGGATTTAACCCTAGACGATATGATAGGATGCATTTATAGAAAACTAATCACAATATTAACAAGAGTAGTAATTAGGTTAGCACTATCTCTCTCTATTGATCTTCTTTCGTTTATTTACTTGCTTTGTTATTTACTTTCATTAGTTAATTAATCTTTTAATTCATAAAACCCCTTTTACACATGATACTAAACTTAGATAATTTTCACATACATAGCTCTTGAGACGACCTCCGCTTTAACAACTAGCTATACCATACACGACCGGGTACACTGCCCGTTAGTGCATTAGGTAGACCTTAGGTAGACGAGACACATTATAAATATTAAAACCTGGTCGGTAAAACCTGCATCAAGTTTTTGGCGCCGCTGCCGGGGAGCTATTAGGATTTTATTTAAGTTTTTAATTTTTGTTTTATTTTATTTTCAGTACTCACGATCATTTTCAAGTTTCAGGTACCATGGCAGAAATTGACATTGACAACCTCACACTTGAAGAGTATTTGGCTCTTACACGAGAAGAGCAAGGGCCTGGTTTGGTAAGGCCGGCTATTGGGGATGACGTTCAGTTCGAAATCAAGAATCAATTCATAAGGGAACTGCGGAAAGACCCATTTTCAGGAAACAAGACGGAAGATGCTCACGAGCACATTGACAATGTTCTTTACATTGTTAGTTTGTTCAACATTCCGGGAGTATCTCATGATGCGATAATGCTCAGAGTATTCCCGATGACATTAACCGGAGCAGCAAAGAGATGGATCGATAGGTTACCAGCAGGTACGGTGAACACTTGGACTCTCCTGAAGAAGCATTTCATCCAAAGATATTGCCCTCCTTCAAGGACGGCAAAACAGCTTGAAGACATTCACAACTTCAAGCAAGATGGGGATGAAACATTGTACCAAGCTTGGGATAGGTACAATGATCTTTTGTACAAGTGCCCTACTCATGATCTCAACAAGAAACAAATGGTCAACATTTTCTACAAAGGGATCAACATCTCAACCTGCCAAATGCTAGACTCTCAGGGACCAATCCCTAGAATGACCCCTGCCCAAGCCTTAAAGGCTATTGAAGATATGGCGGACCACTCTCAAAAGTGGCACGAAGGTGGAAGTAGTAGAAGCATTGCTGGAAACTCATATGGAATTACCCTAATCACCAACAAACTCGAAAGATTGGGGCGTGACATGAAGAATCTAAAGGAGAATGTTCACGCGATTCAAGTTGGTTGCGAGGTTTGTAAAGGACCTCATTTGTCTAAGGATTGCCCTTTGAACGAGGGCGATGGGAAAACAGAAGAGGTGAAATATGGGGAAGGTAGACCATTCCAAGGTAACGGTTATCGTACATGGCCATTTGGATATAATCGACAACCTTATGGGGAAAGAAGATCAAACCTTGAAGAAACAATCAATAAATAACTTGAAGAATCAAGAAAAAAACAGGAAGAGCAAGATCAATGGCTGAAGAATTTCCAAGAGGCCACTAACAAGAGCCTTATGAGCCATGATGAAGTCATCAAAAGCCTTGGAACGAAGATAGAACTCTTGTCGAATAATGCCAAGAAGCATAATGAACAAGCCAAGGTCTGCATGATTGAGGCATCTCGCAATATGGTACCAATGCACGAAGCAAGGAAATTATGTCCTAAGGAGGAAACACTTTTCACGAAAGAAAATGCCTCCCACAACGAAGAGCTGAAAATTGTGATGACTCATCCAACCAATAAACAAGGTAATGGCTAACCCAACTATCCTATCACACTTGAAAAGAAATACCACAGGTGTGTTGCCATTCCGATAGATAATCGGAACTCCTACGATCTATGGACATCATGCGACCCTAGCAAGGAGTTATGCGACGGGGGAGGTGATGAAGAAAGACTACGAGGGAATAAGCATTTATGGAGTTCAACTCTCGATCAATAGAAAAAATTTGAAATAGAGGGGAACGATATCTTTCGACCAATGGGTATTAATCGTCTATGGAAGAGTTGATAGGGATAGGAAGATGGAAATTTGGGAGGAAATTAATCAAGTTCGCATTGATGACTATTTCTCGAACAATGAAGTAAAAGATGAGCAAGCTATAACTAGTAATGAAGATAGTGGTATGAGGCATTGGTGCGAAAAGGTTAGGATACACAATGATGACGGCATATCATTTTGGGCATCATGTAATCCATACGAGGACGAATGCGATGGTGGAAGTGCAAAGGAACGAATTGGGAATATATCTCACTATTGGACATCAACAAATGATAGTGAGAGATGCGAGCTACCTTGGGTTAAAGGAGTCACTTTTAGTGACTGGGTAAATATCAAATATGGTAGAACTAACTCCTCAACAAAGGAATGGATTTCGAAGGAGCATTCAAAAAGTATGGATAAAGAGGAGGAAGAGGAGCCTGACACGGACAACAGTGAAGACTGTGAGATGAGGTCGGATGAGGATAGAGATAGGGAAATTCTCAACTTAATTGAAGAAAGGCTCGATGAAAATTGGTACAAAGACACGGAATCCGATGATGATGACCTTGAAGGAATAGTAGATTACCTTGAGTTACAAGGATATGATGGGTTTACTAATGAAGACGATGAAGCTTACGAGGAACGGAGATGCAAATTGCTCGGTATACCCTACAAGAAACCTCCACCTATTATCACTGAAAAATTTGAGGTGGTAAGATATTCGATTGGGCCGGACGCAAAATTCACCAAGATTGAAAGTCAAGGTAAAGAAGAACTGCTGCGCACCGCTACAAATGTTGCTTGGATAAGGGAGCACCTAATGAGAGAGATGGACGAGTGCGGGCAAGTCCTTCATCAACCCACTTGAATGACATTGCAGTGAGTCTAACTTAAAGACTCGATAATAAACAAAAGTGCTCTTTCGGGAGACAACCCGAATTATCCTTTTCCTTTATTTTGTTGGTTTGGTATGTTTTGTACTAATAATTTGCAGGTGCTAGAAGAAGCTTTGTGTTGGGGAACTAATTTTTGGATTTTTGCTCCAAGGAAAATTCCCCAGGACTTTGCTACAGCGTAGCTCCTAACATGACTACGCCGTAGCAACCCCCAGGTTTCGTTCTGGAAATATTTAGCAACTACGGCGTAGCAACCCATTTCAGCTACGCCGTAGCTACCTTCTGTACCTTAAAAGCTTTTTATTTTTACAAATCATCACTTAAACTTGTAATAGTTTTTAAATGAACTTTGTGGGTGTGTTCCCTGTAAACCCTCACGAGACTTCGCTCGTCCACTTGGGACACCAAGTGGTTTAAAAGGCTTGTTGCATATGCTAAATGCAACCGTGATTCCTACGAAAGTGAGTTAGGTTTTTCTTTTTATTTTTCTTTTTAGGTTTTATGCTTTTGGTAGTTGTGTGATTTCAGGGAATTGAAGTTTGCTCATTAGGCGAAGCGAAGGCACGTTTTTCAACATGATCCTTTTATCATTTTCAAGAGCGAATTTCAGGGAAGTTCTCGTTCTAATTCTACTTTTCCTCTTTATTTTTATTTTATGTACAAAAGGGACTTTGTACAACTCAAGTGGGGGGACGGGAGTAGAATTATTTACTTGAACTTTATATTGCCCCATTTTTCTAGTTTATTTTGAAAAATTATGCCACCTTTAAAACTTTTGACATGTTTTTCCGAACCTAACTAGAATAGACCTTAGCCGAGCACATTAACCCTTAATACCATGGTGAGGTTTAGCCTATTTCAGTTTCCCCTGTTTTACCCCAAATCCACCAAAATTATGAGTGTGCCGGTAGTTTGTAAACTTTAGAACTTGGCTTTTACATCATTTTGAAACCATAGACGAGTAGTGTATTGAGATTTCTTGATACATTTGGAAGAAACTTTTTAAGAAGGCAATATTTTAGGATTATCACCCAAATAACCTTTATGTGTGTGTTTATCGATTAGTCACATTGACTATTCGACCCCCGTGTTAAACCCTTTGTTGCACTCACCTTTAGTGCAAGATACCCCTAGATACACCCTTTTGAGCCTATCCTTTCGTTTCTTACCCATATTACTGTTTCGATACACCTATACACCTTAGCCTACCGTGTAGGCTTAGTTTATGGTTGGGAAGTTGCCACTTGTTCTAGTTTGAGGTTCAAGTCAAGAGATTCAAGAATCACACCTACATTGAAGACAAATCATTGAAGATCATGAGAAAACCCACTATTGTACATGTATTGTTCATCTCAATTGGGGGGATATATTTATTGTATTAGTTATGAAAAAAAAATGTGAATTTCCGTATGTAGATATGTTATCTTTGGTGCAACCTTGTATACCACCGTAATATGAGCTTTGAAGGAATTAATATCGAAGAGGCCACTTCGGTCATATTTGAAGAATGAAGTTGTTGGTTCTTAATCGCCAACATGAAGACCAAGTGAGGTGCCCATCATGACGTCCTCTAATGGCACACACTTGTTACATGATCCAATTCTTGCGTTTTGAAGCTTGGACTTTTGATGAACGGCAAGTGGTAGCAACTCGGTTATAGGCTAAGACTATTTGCTTTCTTTTTCATTTTACACCATTATTGTACATCCCATGTCTTATCCTACCCTTTAGTTGTGAATCATGCTTAGGTGAAGGATTTGAGCAATCATTGGTGTCTTGCCCGGTGTTCCGGTCATGTACCATTGCCTTTGTCACCTTTGTCGTAGTATGTTAGTAACAACACTACACCCACAAGCCTTATATGTGTTCACCCAATATTGCCTTTAAAAATTGTTTCAACCTTAGCTCTAGTGGTAGAGATTTGTGTAAGTGTCAAGCATATGATAGAATACATTCTATGACTGTGCATTGAGTGACCACCTCGAAATTAACACTTAAATTAGGAGAGAGATGTAAGTGTTTGTTCCAATTTTGTGAGGTGTTCGGCTTTGATATATTCTAGCATAGGAAGTTTTTAAATTCATATTCTCCAGTTTCTTGGGGAATATATTTTTGAAAATTATTCTAATAAGGTCTACTTGAGGGCAAGTAGAGTTCAAGTGGGGGGATATTTGATGACGTCAAATTTACCCATGATTTAAGTGTTAATTTCCCCCTAAAATGCTCATCTTTTCTATTCATATGAAGAATATATACTCTTATTTCTTCCTATTTTGGTTTCAGGGTAAAGATGAGTAAAAGAACGAACATACGCGGAAATGGAAGGACTTAAGAGCGAATACGTGGAAATTATGGATTCTGCACAAGCTACGGCGTAAAGGTTCATCCACCTACGCCGTAGCAAGAGTTTATGAAGACTACGGCGTAGCCCAATCCTTGGCTACGGCGTAGAGGTCCACTAAAAGGAACTACGGAGTAGCAACTCTCCACCTACGGCGTAGTCCCCAATTTGAGGCTGAGAAGAACTAACGAGGCCAAGGAAGAACTTACGGCGTAGTAACCCTAGCAACTACGCCGTAAAAGCATCTAAAGAAGAAACTACGCCCGTAGCACTTGATCAAGCTATGGCGTAGTCCATATTTACAAAGGCTACGGCGTAGCAACTCAAATCAGGTACGCCGTAGCAAAATCGAGCCTATAAATACCAGCCCTAATTCCGAGTTTATTCATTCACTTTTCACCACACAGAAGTTGGGAGAAACTCAGGGAGCAGGAGGAACGAAGTTCTAGCCTCATCGAAGTCATTTCCAAAGGATGATTCACACATCAATCATAAGTTTATCAATTCCTTTGTCTTGTATTTGATTCATGTTTAGATTTGTATTAACTCAACATTGTTTTACTGCAATTATGAATATGAGTGGCTAAACACCTCTTGGTGTTAGCCTAGTTATGAAATTGTTATTGTTGTGATTTAGTTTTCTACGCATCTATTGTCTATTGTTTGTATACTTTCATGGCGAGTCTTAGGACACTCTAGTTCCTTTAGTGTTTAGCATTGGTTGTTCCTTAGAGGCTTGTGGAATTAACCCTAGGAAGAAAGCCGATAGGGATGTGACTTGGTGATAGCAATATCACCATACATGTGCGAATTAACCCTAGGACCACCTACCAATGCTATATGCTTAACGGAATTAGAGGGGTGTAAGATCTGACCATGCCGCATCCGCTAGACTTGTCCATGTAAGTAGAGGCACTTAATGACTCTTACATCTTCGACCGATGAACCCACGGCTTTACAATAGCCGTGGATAGGAGAAGGTGTAAGATAGATCTAGGTGATTTAACCCTCTGATCCGAAATGAATTTAACCTCCAGACGATATGATAGGATGCATTTATAGAAAACTAATCACAATATTAACAAGAGTAGTAATTAGGTTAGCACTATCTCTCTCTATTGATCTTCTTTCGTTTATTTACTTGCTTTGTTATTTACTTTCATTAGTTAATTAATCTTTTAAATCATAAAACCCCTTTTACACATGACACTAAACTTAGATAATTTCCACACACTTAGCTCTTGGGACGACCTCGGCTTTACCAACTAGCTATACCATACACGACCGGGTACACTGCCCGTTAGTGTATTAGGTAGACCTTAGGTAGACGAGACACATTATAAATATTAAAACCTGGTCGGTAAAACCTGCATCAGCCCCCTTAATTTTAAGGGGGCCGGCACGCTCCTGTTGTCAGATTCTTTTACCTATAAATCCTGGTTCATTTCTGCAATTTTTCCTAACCTTTTGCAATAAAATTTTCAGTCCCAATCCTTTCTAAACATCCTTCTAAATCCTTTGATCATAAGATTAAAAGCTTTTGTTTCAAGTGATTCAATCCTTCACCACTCAAAGTGCAACAGAAGAATATTTCTTATAATCAAGTTTAAGAAGTATTAGAATCTAGTTAGTATTGATGTGAAGTTGTAGAAGTAAGTTATGTAAGCATATGTAATAAGTAGATCAAGATGATCTTACTTAGTAGTTAGTTGATAGGTGAGTAAGAAGAGGTATGAAGAGGTAGCCGTGTGAAGAAGGCATGTAGTAGTGAAGAAGAAGTAGTATTGGGAAGAAGTAGTGTTGTGAAGAAGATGTAGTGAAGTTGTGAGAAGTAGTGTAGTAGTTGTGGTGTGCACTAGTTGTGTAGAAGTTGTGAAGAGTTGTGAGATTGGTTCTAGCTACAATTAGAACTCGACATTTTGCTTAGTGTCATTAAACGGTGTAAGCAAAGGTGTGTAAGGTTTTCTCCGCCAAAAGGGAGCTTGTTGAGTAGTGAAGAAAACTCTTGAGTAGGTGACTCGGAGAGTGGAGTAGGGCAAGGAAGGTGTCCTTGTAGCTGAACCACTATAAATCATCGTGTCCGGTTTGCATTTCCTTTCTCTTATCTCTTTTCATTTATTCTTGCATTTATCGCTTTATATCTATCCTTACCTATATGTCTTAGTTGTTGCTTATATTGTTGTGATGTTGATTATGTTTTAGATAGAAGTTAATATTGTGATAGGATGTATAATTATATGATATGGTCTAATGGACATAGATGTATTATTCACACTTCTCATGTTGAGTCTAACTTAATCGATAATTTGATACAAAACGTTTTAAGATTTTAAAAGGAAAACGTATTCACTTAAAGATCAACCAAAGCTCCATTCATAAAACTAAATTTTGAAAACAATCCAAAAGCACACATATATAATTGATCATATTGATTATATGTTGTTTTCATACTAAACTCTAATTGAAGGTTTTCAAATAAACATTGTACAAATTAAAAAGAGGTAAAACTATTCAACCCCCCATTCTAGTTTTTCACAAAATTTTTTGTAGTAGAGCAAACAGTTGACTCATACAATAAATTTCATTTTGGGCTTAGGATGCTATATGTTAATAAGTTTTTGTTTAATTACATCTAATATATTTCATTTTTATTGCAAATTATTTCATTAATACAATCTTTCATGATTTTTATTGCATATTATTGCACTATCAATGTTCTAATTGATGTTGATAACGTCGTTAAAAAACCACTTAACCAAGATGAGATTACGGTAATTGTAATGTGTTGTTTATAGCGACTTTTTGTAAACAATCACTCCATAATTTTAAGTGAATAAGGAGTCTACACTTCAAATGTCGTGTATCAATAAGTTTTAAGAGATGAATAATGTGCATTGTTAGGTATTGGTTTTTAATTTTCATTTTCAGTTTTACTAAATGCTTTTAACCGTTTTTTGATAAATTTCTAAAATTTTAATATTGAGGTGAATTATCATATATTATTCAAATTTGAATCATATATTATGTCTTTAGACGTCTTTTGGTAGTAATTTTGCATTTTTTATTTGTTATTTTTATTTTTTTAATCAAAAACTATTAGAATTATGATCATTATCATTTGTAAGTAAAAAGTTATGATAAATAAACACTTTACAATAATTTCGCAATTATAGTTATTTATCGCTCTAAAGTTCCGTCTATGCACGGATACTCATATAGTATCATCAAAGAATCTACTCTAATTCAAGAAGTATTTGTGAATCTTTTGTTTATACTTTTAATATTAACATTTTTAAATGGAGAGAAGTTTTGAGAAAGGAAAACGATAAATTCTCTTAGTTGATGTGCCTAATAATCCTTCTACTCACAGAATTCTGACAAGTGTTAGAACTGACGGTTTAGATATAGAGAGAGAGAATAAGTGGACAAAAATATATTATATTCTTGTGTGTAGGAGGATTTAGGGGTGAACAAGCGGACCGAGAACAGATCTGGAACCGAGAACCGAACCAGAACCGACCTAACCCGAACCGACTTTTAGAACCGCGGTTCGGTTCTCGGTTTTTGAATATTTCAAATTTCTATTCTCGGTTCGATTCAGTCCAGAACCGCATGTATCAATTCCTGAAGAACCGCCCAAAATGGAAGCTAAAAGCTTTTTTTGCGCTATGCTTGGCATTTTTGTCATTTTACAACCAACATTTGGCTAATCCAACACAAAAATAATTGGAAAAGTAAGATGGATTAATTAATTTGTGATCAAACATCTCATATGAAACATGACGCAACTTGGAAGTTCATATTTTATTCATGAAGATTTAACCAAGGATTTTCTTAAACAAGCTTATCAAGAGAAAATTGTCATTTTTCAATAAACTTGAACTTACAACTTTACGTATGAATCAGCATATGAACAAGGGCTAAACGAATTCTTTGCCCACTTATTGTCAAATATTTTGTACTGCATGATCTAAGTAAATATAAAAGAAAGTTTATACACTTGACATGTACCATGAGTTAAATGTGACATAACAGAAGCAAATTACATTTGGAAAACTAGGAGGGGTTGAATAGTTTTACCTTTTTTTAATTTGTTTAATGATTATTTGAAAATCTTCAATTTGAGTTTAGTATGAAAACAATATATAAGTAATATGTTCAATTATATATGTGTGCTTTTGGATTTGTTTTCAAAACTTAGTTTTATGAATGGCGTTTTGTTTAATCTTTATGTGAAATCAACATATGCACGATATAACGATATAAGCAATTATAACTATATACTAGAGATAAGTAAGTAAGCTAAGTAATAAGTTAGAGATGGAAAGATCAAATCGCGAGATAAATGATTTATAGTGGTTCGGCTACGAAGCACCTCTTCGCCCTACTCCACTCTTCGAGCACCAAACTCGAGAGTTTTCTTCACTATGTCAACGAGCTCCCTTATGGCGGAGAAAACCTTACACACTTTCGCTTACACAAATTTAACGACACAAAGCTAAATGTCGAGTTCTAATAGTAGCTAGAACCAATCTCACGACTTCAATTACAACACAACTTCTTCACAACTTCTCACAACTTCTTCACTTCTTCACAACTTCTATTTCTTCACTATTTAAGGTCTTTACCTCTTCACTACTTCACGACTTCTACTTTATCACTTCTTCAAGGCTTTTACTTCTTCACTTCTTCAAGGCTTCTATTTCTTCACTACTTTACGGCTTCAATTTCTTCACTACTTCACTGCTTCTACTTCTTCACGGCTTCTATTTCTTCACTACTTTGCGGATTTTATTTCTTCACTACTTTACTACTTCTACTTCTTCACGGCCTCTATTTCTTTACTTCTTTACGCCTTCTACTTCTTCACAATTTACCACTACTCCTATACCCCTCTACTTCTTTACACTTTTGGTACTTCACACACTCCCAACTAATCTAATCTCCTATGTTTAAATCTAATTAACCGATATACACACCTTATACACGAATGAATGAATGATTTACAAATTTGAATGACAAACAACTTAGGTAGCAAGATGATACTAAGTTGTAATAATTCTATTCTTGATTAATAGAAGTATTCTTCTCTTTGCACTTGAATTGTTGAAGCTTGGATCACTTAGAAACAAAAGCTTATGATTATATAATCAAAGAATTAAATAGAATGATTAAGAGAGATTTGGACAGAAGGTTTTTGTGCAAAAAGGTGATGAAAAAGGCCAGGGATTGTCTAGTATTTATAGGAAAAGTTGGCAAGGTCAGGAGCGTGGCCGGTCCCCTTAATAATTAAGGGGGCCGCCTAACAAATTAAGGGGGCCGCCCATTCTAGACGTTGCTCTGCTTTGTCTTTTTGTGGGGAAGGTTTTTCTGGAATATTTTTGTCATTTTTGGTTAAAAATTTGAATTCATATGTTTATGGTTAATTAAACATATTTATTTAATACCAAAAATGATTTTCTAAAAGATATAAAATGTTTGTGACATTTTATAAAAATCTAGTGATTAAGAAAATGTTCCTTTGATCATATAATGCATTAGACATTTTGTTTATTCATACCTTAAGTGATTAAGTTGTTAAAATGAATATTTACTACTAAATACTTGTTTACGTCATAATCTTTAGTTTAATAAGTTTTCATTTTGTGATTATCAAAACATAGAGATATCAAAAAATATTAATAACGTTTTTAGGCATTATTTATATCAACATTACATTATCACAAACTAGCTAGCTACGATCCGAGTGAGTAATATGTTACAGCAGTTGTGTGAATCATTATTTAGTTTTAACCATGAATAAATAAATAGTTAAAGATGTGACACTTGATAAAACATAACATAAATAAAATAATAAACATTATCAACGTGTGACATGTTCGTATATTTGTTTCTAAGTGTTAGGATCGCGTTTCACGCTATTTCTCAAGTATCGGTCATTTCATTATACGTAATAGGTTATTAAGTTACTTTGTTTACTTATGATTAATGTTTAATAAATGTTGTAAGGCTTATAAAGCCCAAAAGGCCTAAAGACCCAAACGTCTAAGGATAGGAAGGAGTGGGAGTGTTGCCCTAGCTCCTTGCCTATAAATAGAGACCTTATGTAACATTTTATCTTGTTGGTTTATTGAATATCTTGTGCAAACTCTTGTCAAATTCCATCTCATATTTAGTAGATCAACCATCTCTTATTCTCATCTCATTTCTATTAAATCTATACTTGTGTATTCACAATATGGTGACCTAATAAGTGGTATCAATCGCTAGAAGAAGGTATTTTTGTTGTTTTTGAACTCGCTCGTACCAAAAACTTGTGTTTAGTCTCGTTATTTTTTGAATAAAGCTCCAATCTTTTGCTTGTTTTTTTTATTTCTATCACATCTTTGCTTACAAACTTGTGACACAAATCATTACAAACAAAAAATTTCATAACTTTATTCAAAAATACTAGATTCGATCTAACTTGTACTATTTTTCGAAAATTTTCAAATTTTTGAAAAGTTTGTCAAGTTTGCAACTTTCTTTAAAATCTCATCATTTTAAAGTTAGTTGTACAAGAATCTTGGATTAAAAACTCATTTTTGGTGTGCTTTATTCAAAAGCAAAAAATCTGCCTAAATTTGTACTTGTTATCGAGATCACAACTAGTATCGAGAACCCAATACCCTAACCTATCGAGAACACACCCTGTTCATCCTTACGCGTTAACGTTGATTACTCAGTGCTTTTCTCTCTTGTATAAGATAGAAAACACTTCGACTTGTTGGATACTTTTGAAATTATATAATTTCGAAAGTTTAGGTTTCTATTTTTGAAAGTTTGAACTTTTTCGAGAATACATATACTTTCTCGATAACTTTTCTAGTTTTCGATAAGAAGTATTTTTTGAAATCCTTTTTCATACCTTTCGAGAACTTCTCTGTTTTAGTGGAATTCATAATTCTCGATAACCTGTGCATTTGTATTCTCGATAATTCCTACAATTCTCGATAATTTGCATTCTCGATAATTGCCTATTTTCGAGAACACTTGACTGCTACAACTTTTCAAGAATTTTCTGGATTTACAAATTTCGGGAGAACTAATTATACCTTCTACAAGATCCATCATTACACCAGTCAACAATCATGTCTCAATTTCCTCACTACAACGTTCAATATCAACAACCATATCTTCATCAACAAAGTCACAGCTCCCTCATTCGTCATGTTCTGCTCTTCGGCAACGAATCAAGACCTCCCATGTTGCTACCAGGAACATACACTGATTGGAAAAGGAGATTTCTACAATGGCTCACAGATCGTCCTCAAGCAGGTCTCATACTTAAATCAATTCAAGATGGTCCATACCAAATGAAATTTCTTGCTGACTCAACAGGAATCATAAGAATACAAACTAATGAAGATTTGAGTGCTTCTGAACTTGCTCAGTATGATGCTGACCAACAGGCTGCTTGGTTCATCACATTAGGACTTCTAAATTCAATTTATATGCATATGGACTTTCAAGCCAGTGCCTATGATATGTGGAAATATCTTGAAGCTATGCATCATAAAGAAGAACTTCATAACATAATGATGATGCAGCAAATACAGTTGAATCACACATGGCATTCATGGCACATACGAATGACAATGAAGAAGGCAGTAATCTCCAGTCTGAACTACAAGTAAGTGAGTCAGGCCCAGTGTATGACACTGATGGCTTGTCTCAGGTATCTGATTTAAATACATGCCTGATACATGAAATTACTTCTCCATCTGCATCTGCATCAGACAAGGAACAAGTTGTTCAAAATGACTCATTGTTATCTACTCATGCAAATGATCAACTGGACACAGTGGTTATTTTTTACGACTATGATCAAATTAACCCAGATGTCACATTTGATGATTCCATTGATTCAATTGACAACAATAACAATGATCAAATTGAACAACATGAACCTATGATTGATACAGATACAGATCTCAGGACCTTACTCATGACTTGTCAAAACCAGAACATTAAATGTCAAGAGCTTAATGCTAGATTAAAAGAAAAGAATGCATTATTAACTAGGGATCTTGAGTGCTTAAAAATACAACTCACAAACCTTGAACACAGAAAAATTCGAGAAAAAAGTTTTGAAGTGGCTTTTCAACAGTCTTATCTTAAAGAAAAAGATTTAGAACATCAAATTCGTTTGTTAACTGAATCTAACAACAACTTGACTTCAAAATTGGAACAACAAGCGTTTGAACATAAGCAAAAGATTGCACAACTCAATGATGTAATTTTAAAAACTAAAACTGAGTTGTCAACTTCTCAAGCTGATTTCAATAAACATAAACAAAAGTCAAGAGAAAAAGTTAACTCATATCTTGATGAAATTGTTGAATTGGAACGCAAACTTAAAGAGTTTCAAAATGTGGTCTATAAACCTGGTAACTCTATCACCACAATACAAAAGTTCACAGTAAAACGAACAAACAATGGGCATGGCTTTGCCATTGGGAGTGATTCACCATGTTTTTTGCACACAGCACTCAAAGAGATTCCAAAGTTATTGATAAGACAAAAAATGTTACGTTTTTAGGGGTCAGTTTGAGTCCTAATTCGTATATTATTTGATCGGATTTCACCCAAAGTCGTTTCTTTTCTCATTTTAGGTACTTTTGAGGAGAAAATCACAAAAGAAGCATTTTCGGGCGTTTTCGGAGTGAAAAAGTGCGGAAAACAACAAAAACTCAAAAGACCTTGAAGATTACAGAAGGTGACGCCGTCACACTCTACAAGGTGACGCCGTCAGGAACAAGTGAAGTCCAGAATTGGAAAAATACTCGTGACGGGCCAGAGAGTTCGTAGTGCAAATTGGTGACGCCGTCAACCAAGGCCGTCAGATCTGGAACCAGCAATTATGACCACGTCAATCAAGGCCGTCAGGAAACCCTAATCGCCGAGCTGACGACGTCACCTATTGGGCTGACGCCGTCAGCCCGCGTTTTCTATATATATAGAACGATTTTTCTTTATTTTAGAGAACCTAGTGGAACTTTAGTCGAATTTTGGAGTGGAGAACTTTAGGGTTAAACCCTAGTACGTGTATTAGAGACCTTAGAGGGTATCCTAACCCCTCTAACTTGCATGTTTAATCCAAGATAAGTCTTTATTCATACAATATGTCTATGTGTTGTGTGATTTATGCTTGTGCTTGTCTTTCTTTTAACATGCTAGGCTAATTTACTTTGTGTTTGCTTAGATCTAATGAAACCTAACTATTGATTATCATGTGATGTGTATGTTGTGATTGTATTTGGGTGAATGTTTCATCTACGTTAGACTAGAGAAAACTGGCTAATCTCCTATACGGTAACAAGCTTGAACGTCTTTAGAAACGTGAATCGTATGTGCGTTATCGATTTTAAGGTAGTATTTCATGCATAGGTTGCTATCGGTGAGCTCATGATAGGATGCTTGACGTATCGTCATAGAGTGAGGTAGGAACTTATAGAGTTAGGGAATTGAACGCACTCCCTACGACTTGTTAGGAATACACCCGTCATCCACGCAAACTCAACATACTAATTACATGGTAAAAGATAGTTAGGGAGTAATGAAATCTAAGTAAACACTATTCTCCACCACTGATTTTCTCAAAAACAAAAAAATACAAAAATATAAGTAGCTTAGAAGTAGATAACTTGGGTTAGTTGACTAGCAACTAATTCCGCCCTATCCTCCAAAACCAGAGATTTTACTGCTTTCATAAAATATAAAAATACAAAAAGAATCTTCCTCCACCCTTAGACCTAGATTAGAGTAGCCTTTAGCCTAACGAACACTATTCCCTGCGAGAGAACGATCAATCCCCCGGTACTTGCCACTACACTATACTACATCGGTCAGGTACACTGCCTGGTGGGGATTGCAAGCTTCTCGAGATCCCTCGAGAGGTAAAACGTAGTGCGTGTTGCAATCCACGCGCATCAAGTTTTTGGCGCCGCTGCCGGGGAATAGTTATTGTTTAGGTTAATTTTTATTCTTAATTAGGTCTACTCACTAGACTCCTTTCTAGTGAGATTTTGTTTTATTTTTCTAGGATTCTCTTTAGTCTATCTTTTTCTTCGTGTTTTTGTTCGTAACCGTTACCATCCGACATCATGGAAGGTGGTAACATCCTTGATCCCAACAACCTAATTCAACCAAACCCACCTCCTAGAGCCCGCACCTTAGGAGAGTACTCCCGACCTAGCCACCAAGGCTATCGAAACACCATTGAGCTCAACCAAGGAGCCAATGTGACACCCTTGAGATCCGACACCATCCGGTTGGTGCAAAGCGGATGCGCATTCCATGGGCTTCGTTCCGAAGACCCAAATCAACACCTTAAGGATTTCCTCAAAATCGTAGATTCCATAGACCTTAGTGTTGACACCCGAGAGACCACCCGACTACGCCTATTCCAATTCTCTCTACGTGACCAAGCTAGTCAATGGCTTGAGCGCTTACCCGCAGGATCCATCACCACTTGGGACGACCTAACCACTCTCTTCCTTGCCCAATTTTTCCCACCGGGGAGAACTAGCAAACTTAGGAGCGACATCTTGATGTTCCAACAACATCAAGGCGAAACTCTCTATGAGGCATGGAGCCGATTCAAAGACCTACTTCACAAAGTCCCTCATCATGGCATAGAACTTTGGCTCCAAGTCCAAATATTCTATGACCACGTCAACCCCTCCACAAAGCGAACCATTGACCAAGCGGCCGGTGGTAAGCTACGTGATAAAAGTGCGGAGGAATCATGGGAACTCATAGACGAGCTTGCTCTCTATGACAACGAAAGTTGGAACGATCCCCGTGATTTGAACAAAACGGTCAAGGCAATATCCTTGCCTTCGAATAACTCAAGCACTTCCGACCGTAGGATCATGGAACTTGAAGACCAAGTCAAGTATCTAATGAAATCCTACGAAGCTCCTAAACCTTCAAGCCAAGTGAACAAAATCACTTCTTCTTGTGAATTGTGTAGAGGTCCCCACGACACTCGCGATTGCAAGGAACTCCCCGAACAAGCTTTTGCGGACTACGCATCCTCGCGTACCGACGGAGCGGGAGATAAGTGGTACACTTTCAAGCCCGAGCAAAACACATACGGTGACTCATACAACCCCTCTTGGAGAAGTCACCCGAACTTTAGGTGGAAACAACCTCAAGGCAACTCTTCCAACCCACCTAACCGTTTCCAATCAAGCGGTGCACCCCCAAACCGCAACTCCAACAACAATCCTTCCAACGATTTCGAAGGATTAATGTCTAGCTTTATGGCATCTCAAGACGCTCGATTGTCTAAGTTTGAAGCCGATTTCAAACAACAACAAAGCGAGATGACCAACAAGATTGACATGTTGTTGAAGGTCCTTAATGACCGAGACATAGGAGCCCTCCCGAGCAATACGGTCAAGAACCCGAAACTAGACGTTAATGTTATCTCATCCGTTTCATCCCCTAGTTCTTGTCCGCAATACTATTCGGTCAATGCCACAAGCACATGTTTTAAGCAAACCCAAGTCCCTAAGAAAGACCAAGATACGCCACCCACTCACAACCTAGACGAGGAATTTAAGGAACTTCACCTTGAGCGTCCGGTTATCGATGTCTTGGCCCGAGCCCCTTACTATAATGCCCTCTTAGAAAAGTATGAGGAGAAACTTAAGTTAGGAAAGAATGGGACCGCCTTTGTTCAAAACAATTTACCCAAAAAGATGGACGACCCGGGTATATTTGTGTTACCTTGTAGGATAGGAGACTCCAAGACCTTTGATACGCTAGCCGATTTAGGATCAAGTCTCAACTTAATCCCACTTTCTATTTATCAAAGTCTTAAGCTAGGAAGAATGGAGGATACGGAAGTACTAATAGGCCTAGCGGACGGGAGTATTGCTTATCCTGTTGGAGTAGTTAAAGACGTGTTAGTGAGTGTAGGGAAAATGACCTTGTCAGCCGATTTCCACGTCCTTGATATGAAAAGTGACCCTACGTGCCCTTTGTTAATAGGAAGAGGATTCTTAGAAACCGCTAGTGCATTAATAGATTGTAAAGCGTCTATGATAGCGGTAGGAGAGGGGGAAAATAGATCCGTGTATGATGTTAAGAAGCATGCCTACGACACCGGTGAGGAACCTATTCCTCTTTGGGTAGACTTGGATAGGAGACCCTCTAGATACGGACCTTGGGTAAACGGTGACTTCATAGGACCTCAAAGGCCATTCTATTTAGAAAAGGATTTTATAGACCGAACTCAATGGGTAGAACAACTATTGGCTAGGGACATTGAATTAGACCCGTTTGAGGATCCTCTTGTCTTTAGAAAGATGGTAGAATTCTTAGGAACCTTACCAATCAACCTAAGGATGAATAAGTGGAAAAGTGAGGAAGATAAGGAAAAATGGGATTGGAAGAAGCCACCCAAAGATGGAGACGGGCAATGGCACATTAAGCTCACTCTCTATGATCCGGATGGGGAGAAATTCGAAAAAGCATATAAGACTAGACCCACCAATAGGAAGTTGAAGGAGAAGTTCGACCCCAAAGACATTTTGAATGAGGGGGTAACTCATCTAGGAGTCACGTAACGAGGCAAGGCCTCGAGTCTAGCTACAAGACTCT
>LBNU01012567.1:96501-116944 GCA_014162995.1 Artemisia annua | reverse complement strand
TTCAACAAGAGAACTAGATTTGTAGAGGAGAATTTGCATATTAAGTTTGATGAGAATAAACCTAATACTGCAAAGATAGAACCTGAGTGGTTGTTTAACATTGATATGCTGACCAAAACCATGAATTATGAGCCAGTGATTGCAGGTGTAGATACTAACCATGATGCAGGTGCAAAAGACATTGCTTCTGCAGCAAAAGATGCAAAGAAATCCACACCTCAAGAAGAATTTATTCTGGTTGAAAAATGGAAGCTTGGTCCAACTATTGTTCCCACTCAGGAGACCAACAGCTTACAAGATGATCATTCTCCCAAGGGAGATGAGGGGGAAGGTTTGAAATCATCTAGTGAAGCACAAGTGATTAATGAAGGTGTCACAAAGGAAACTGCTTCCAGCAGCAGTTTGTCTGATTCTGCTGCTACACCTGCAGACAACTCTGCTGCTGACAACTATGCTGCTGAGCAAACTGCTTCTCCAGAGATACATAAGTTTTCTACAGTTGACACAAAAGGCATATCCTTGGTTGATACATCATCTCAGCATGATCCAGAGATGCCTGGATTGACTGAAATATATGAAGATACAGATGATGAAGCCCTTGATGGTGAAATTTTTGGAGCTCAGACTGACTTCAACAACATGGAACTCAATATTCCTGTCAGTCCTACAAAGACAACAAGAATTCATAAAATTCATCCAAAGGAAAATATTTTGGGTGATCCATCATCTAGTGTTCAAACAAGGAGGGTGACTAAGGAAATGCTTCACAAAGGTTTCTTTGCTAGATCTCTACATCAAAGAAATAGTCACAAAGATCTACAAAATTGCCTTTTTGCTTGTTTTCTATCACAAATAGAACCCAAGAATGTTTATAAAGCCTTACAAGATTCAAGTTGGGTGGAAGCAATGCAGGATGAACTTCTCCAATTCAGATTACAAGAAGTTTGGACCTTAGTAGATTTACCTAATGGAAAGAGAGCTATTGGAACAAAATGGGTTTTCAGATGTAAAAGAGATGAAAGAGGCATTGTGGTTAGAAACAAAGCAAGATTAGTTGCTCAAGGATACACACAACAAGAAGGAATTGATTATGATGAAGTATATGCACATGTGGCAAGGATTGAAGCCATTAGACTGTTTTTGGCTTTTGCTTCATATAAAGACTTTGTGGTGTATCAAATGGATGTGAAAAGTGCTTTTCTGTATGGGGAAATCAAAGAGGAGGTTTATGTGACACAACCCCCTGGTTTTGAAGATCCAAATTTCCCTGACAAAGTGTATAAAGTTGAAAAGGCACTGTATGGTTTGCATCAAGCTCCAAGGGCATGGTATGAAAAGTTGTCAACCTACTTGTTAGACTGTGGTTTCACTAAGGGTAGAATTGATAAAACTTTGTTCATTAAGAAGAACAAAGATGATATATTGCTGGTTCAAGTGTATGTTGATGATATCATCTTTGGTTCTACAAGCAAAGCTATGTGTGAGGAGTTTGAGAAGATCATGAAAGATAAGTTTTCCATGAGCTCTATGGGAGAACTTACATTCTTTTTGGGGTTACAAGTGAAACAGAAAGAAGATGGCATATTCAAGATAAATATGTGACTGATATTTTGAAGAAGTTTGGATTCACTGATGCCAAGCCTGCAAAGACTACTATGGAAAAGGACAAACCATTGCTTCCGGATGAAGAAGGCAAAGAAGTGGATGTACATGTCTACAGATCAATGATTGGTTCATTGATGTATCTTACAGCTTCAAGACCAGACATTATGTTCTCTGTTTGTGCATGTGCAAGATTTCAAGTTAATCCTAAAGAATCACATCTCAATGCAGTAAAGAGAATCTTTAGATACTTAAGGCATCAACCAAAATTGGGGCTTTGGTATCCTAAGAACTCACCATTTGAGTTAGAAGCTTTCTCTGACAGTGATTATGCTGGAGCAAGTTTGGATAGAAAACCTACAACTGAAGGTTGTCAATTCCTTGGAAATAGGCTGGTGTCATGGCAATGCAAGAAACAAACTGTGGCGGCAAATTCTTTAACAGAAGCTGAGTATGTGGCTGCTTCTAGTTGCTGTGGTCAAGTGCTTTGGATGCAAAATCAATTGCTGGACTATGGGTACAACTTTATGAACACCATAATACATATAGACAATAACAGTACTTTGTGCATAATTAAAAATCCTATTTTTCACTCAAAGACAAAACATATTGAGATAAGACATCATTTTATTAGAGATTGCTATGAAAAGAAGTTGATTCAAATTGTTAAAATTCATACTGATAAAAATGTTGCAGATCTACTCACTAAACATTTTGATGTGGGTAGGTTTCAATATTTGGTTGCAAGTATTGGTATGATCAATCTTTAGAAAAACTTATCTCTATGTGTTCCTGTCAAATTTTGTAAAAGGATTTGTACTGTTATTGTTCTCAATAAGTTTGTTGTATATTGCTTTAAGTGAATCTGCTGCTAAGTCTACTCTACTGCTATTGGAAACTCTGCTGCTGAGTTAGACTTTGCAATTTTGGACTTGTTTGTTTTGTGTTGTTGGACTAATCTTTTGCAGGATAGGTTAAGCATGGATGTGTGTGCAAAGTGTACAAGGAAATAACATAAAAGTAAATTTTATTCCATCATCAAAGGAAGCACTACACAGAAAGTACCAACAAAACACAAAAGAGTTTACATCAAAGATATACTTCCTAACAGGCCAACTACATGGGTCCTTTCCCTTTGTCCTTTGGATCATGCTTATTCTTCAAGTGCATATCCTTGGTCCACACCCTCTTGCAAGCAAGAGCAACTACAACTTTGAGGGGAGGCCTTCTTGATGATTTAGGGGACTCAGGAACTGGAATAGAAGGCAAGGGAGGCATGTTTGACATAGCTGCTTGCAGGGCTTGAGCAAGGGCATTTGGAAGCTTCTTGGCAAGATCAGCAGTATCTTCCTCACGAGGAACCCTAGATGTTCCTTCACCTCTTGAAGTACCCTCACCTCTTCGATTGGTGGGTGCTTGATAGTTTCTATGCCATGGAAGATAGGCAGCATTGATGTCGTGTTTGAATTTTCGAGCCTGTTCTTTGGTTCTGCTTAATCTACGGGGAGGATGGTATGGTAGAAAGTATGGTGGCATTGGCATGATGTCGTTTGGAGTGTCAAACTCTGAGTCAGAAGAATCAAAGGAGTCAGAAGAGATGTTGATAACTTCACGTTTTGGTGCCATGAGATAATTTGGGAATGAGATTGATTTTTGAGGAGAAAGTGATTTGATTTAAGAAAGAGATTGGGGTTTGATTTGGTTTATAATTGGAAGTGATCGGATTTCCTTCTTATAAAGAATCAAAATTGGGGAAAACAATTAATGCGTAGTTGGTAATTACCATTAATTAGGAAAATAAATGGAAGGTTTGACTTTTTGATCGGTTGACCAAGAAATATCAAGATACAGTCAACTCTGCTGCTAGCCAAAACCATTCTGCTGCTAGTTATATGACTCTGCTGCTGGTGATGTTGCTACTTAGGGTTCTGCTGCTCAGTTTAAAAGTGGAAGGGCGGTTATGTAACTTCCCAAATCAAGTTACAAACCTAATTGATTCTCACAATTAGTTTTTATACGCTCCTAATTGACATATAACCGTGCATAACCTTTCCATTTCAACCACAATCACAAATCCCCAAATTCCCAAACCTTTTGATCATGGAGATTACACGCACTTGGGCTAGTGAACACAACAATATTGCACTTCTTGATGCAAACTCAGTACCAAATGAGTTTACAGAGATGGTGCATTTTCTTAATGCTAGTTCAATTAAATATGCATAATCAGTCAACCCAACGATCTACCAATCCTATATCAAACAATTTTGGGTTACTGCTAAGATCAAATCTCACAAGGGTGAAAATTATATTGCTGCTATGGTGGATGATCAAAAGGTGTTTGTGAGTGAATCCATTATTAGGGATACTCTTCTCTTTGATGATGAGGATGCTCCTAAGGTTTTGGTGAAAGCTGATCTGTTTACTGGGTTACAAACTTTGGGANTAGTTCAATTAAATATTCATAATCAGTCAACCCAACGATCTACCAATCCTATATCAAACAATTTTGGGTTACTGCTAAGATCAAATCTCACAAGGGTGAAAATTATATTGCTGCTATGGTGGATGATCAAAAGGTGTTTGTGAGTGAATCCATTATTAGGGATACTCTTCTCTTTGATGATGAGGATGCTCCTAAGGTTTTGGTGAAAGCTGATCTGTTTACTGGGTTACAAACTTTGGGATATGAGAGGAAAAACAATGGTTTAAAATTTCAAAAAGGTCTTCTCTGTTCTCATTATAAATTTTTGGTTCATACTCTTTTACACTGTTTGAGTTCTAAAACTTCTGGGTGGAATGAGTTCAGTGCACCCATAGCTTCTGCTATGGTGTGTCTATGCAATGGAAACCCTTTCAATTTTTCAAACTTGATTTTAGAGGGTATGCTTAAATCACTGAGGGAGGGGGAACTTCTTTACTTTATCCTAGATTCATTCAATTGATTGTTGAAAACAAAATCAAAAAGGTCAGAACACATAAGGCTATTTATGAGGCTGTACCTTTGGTGCCTAAAATGTTTGCATTTTTAATTAAAGATGGAAAAGATTTTTCTGGCAAAGTTACACCATTGTTACCTTATATGGTGCAACTTGTGCAAAACAATCAGGGTGAAGGATCAGAAAACCCCACCGATTCCCAACACACACCCACTTTTGAAGATTCAAATGAAGTTTCCTCTCCACAAACTGAAAAGACTCAAACACATAGGACAACCTCAAAGGACACTGAGCATTCTCAGGCTAGTGTCAGGATGGAAAATGAAAATGAGACTGTCTTAGGTGATGGAGAAGGCAGATTGGAAAGGGCTGACACTACTGCTACTAGCTTAGCCGCAGAGCAGGACAGTGTTAACATCAATAAGACCCAACCAAGGCAACATCTAGTGATGAAGGTTCTTCTGAACCTGAATCCAGTGATGGAAACCCTAGCCAAATGGAAAACATAGGCGGTTCAGGTGATCAAACTAGGTTTGATACTGAGCTTAAGTCCAAAGATTCACCTCTCAGGGAAGGTCACACATCCCGAAGTGATGAGGACAGATCTGTTACTAAGGAATTGATGGATGACACTGTACACAATGACAATGTCCATGATTCACCTCTCAGACCAGGTAACACAGGTCGAAGTGATGAGACTAGTATGAAACAGTTTAATGAATTGATGGCAAAATGTACCACTTTGGAGAAAAGATGCTCATCTTTGGAGGAAACAGTTTCTGCACAATCCAAACAAATCACTAAAATGCAGAAACAGATGAAGATGCTACTCAGTTTAAAGAAATCAAGATCTTCAACCTTTAAGAAATTTAAGAAAGTGGGACCTTCCAAGCATATTGGATCCTCTTCTCTACCTACTGCTATGGAGGTGGATGCTTCAAAACAGGGGAGGAATAATTTGGAGAAAACATGGGAGGATAAAATTTTGGAAGAAAATGTTGCTGATGATGGTTTGGTATTAGGAGATGATATGGAGGTTGATAGTGGAGATGGTGAAAATGTTGCAAAGTATGTGGTTGCTGACAGAGAAGGGCATGAGGTTGTATTGGAGAAAATTGTGGAAACTTCAGAGTCAGTAGTAGATAAACTCAAAAGTTTGGAACCTGAACAACTTGTGAAGGCTACAGAGTTGATGAGTGGGGCTTTAAAGGCTTTTGGAGATACTTTGAAAGACTCTGCTGCTGAATCTGCTGCAGATAACTCTGCTGCTCCAGACAACTCGGCTGCTCATAACTCTGCTGCTCCAGAATTAGATGCTCCAAGTGTTGCTGATCAGTCTGTGGTTAATGAAGATTCTGTGGTTGGACACTTTGCTGCTCAAGAGACTGCTGCTGTAGGAACTATTGCTGATCCTGCTGCTAGTGCAAAAGGAGACTCTGCAGATGCACAGGGATCTGCTGCTGGATCTAGTGACAAAGCTGCTGCTGAGGCAATGGTTGAATTAGCAAAACAAACAGACCAACAACAACAATCTCAACAACAACCACCACCACCTAAACAGATTCAAACAACACAACCAACATCATTCTCATAACCAATTCATGTTTCTAAGTTGCCAACAAAGGGGTTATCTATCAGAGAGTCTTCTGTTCCTATCAAGAAAGCAAAGGTTATTGCTTCAGCATCTGACAAAGGTAAAGGAAAGATGGAAGAGCAACCTGAGGTTGATTCAAGTGATGATGAAGTAGATTTATCTCAAATTCCACCTGAATATTGGCCTAAGGACAAGCTTGAGAAACTTGATAGAGATTAAGCTTTAAAACTTCAACAACAAGAATACTTAGAGCTTGAGGAAGCAGAAATACTTCAAGCTGAAAAAGTTGCAAATGATTTTAAGGCTTATGAAGCATGGGAGGATGAGCTGGTTAAGACTGAAGTTGACATTGAGTTTTGTAAACTTGTGAAGATTGAGGAACAAGAAGTTCCTACATTTGATGTCAAAGCTTGGTTAAACACAGTTACAGCTAAGAAGAAGAAGGAAGTTGCTGCTGCTAGAAAGAAGAAAAAGATTCTCAAAGGGCCAACACCTCTACAACAAAGAAGAAATTAAGAGAAATATCTTAACAAAGTTAAGAAATGGAAAATTGTTGTTCTAAGGGGAAAGACAGACTCTGAGATTTTTGAAATGTATCAACATGCTAGAACTGAATGTGACAGGTTCATTGCTATGGGTTCTAAAGAAGATGAAGAGATAATAGCTGAAATGAACAGAAAGCTCAGAGGTGATAAGTCTACTGGTGAGCCTGAGAAAATCAAAGAGGCTGAGAATGTTGATAAGCCTAAAGAAGCAGAGCAGACTACAGGAGACATTAAACCTACTCCTATCTATGAAAGCAAGAAAAGAGGAACTATTCAGAATACTTTTGCTAGGAAAAAGAGGAAGGTTAGTGTTGCTGGCAGTTCAGATGTGGAAGAAGAAGCTACAGAGGAGATAACACAAGCTGAGCAGGAAAGGTTGATGTCTTTCACCACTTTGTCTACAAGAGTAGAACCAGAAATCTCCAATACAGTTCCTTTGGCAGCTAAACATCCAATTATCTCTTATGCCTTTAGAGTCAGAGATGGCAGTGAAGGGTATTGGGAGTTTAAGAGAACAAATGATATGTATTATGGCTTTATCAGATTCTCTCAAATGCTCAATCACATGGATAGAGATGATGTGTGTGATGTTTGGAGATTATACAAAGAAAGATTTGGGGATAAGCAGCCAGAAAATGATCATGAGAACATTATCTATCATAATCTAAAGATAATGTTTGAACCTCATGCTACTGATAGAGAATGGTTTGAAATGAAAAACAAAAGGGTGAACAGATGGTATTTGTATCAATCTTGTGGAGTTCATGAAGTATCAGCTGGAGGAGTTACTGTGTTTCTTCTGGTGGAAAAAGATTATCCTGGTTTGAATGCTAATAAAGAAATAATCACTGAGATGGTAAAACCTGGATTCTTAATGCTTCAGAAACATTTCAAGACTAATGATATGGCTTGTAAGTTAGTGCAGAAGTATGAGCAGATTCTAAATTCTAAGAAGTGTTTGGAAGCATCCTCTTTGTGGTTATTTGTACTTAAGAGAAACTTGATGATTTAGGAGGTAAATATCAAGTTTAGGGGAGGATTGTTGGGTTTTAGGAACTCTACTTCTGAATAAAGTCAATCTGCTGCTGAAGATGACTCTGCTGCTGGAAATTGCAAGACTCTGCTGCTCAGAGTTTATTATAGTAATGAGTCGTGTATTTATAGTAATGATTGTATTAAATATTCTATAGGATTAGAATATCGTTTGTTTGTGTAAGAAGTCATTGTAAACCGTGTAGGGTTCCTTGTCTATAAAAGGAGATCCCTAGGGTTAGAGAATGTACGTGTATTAGAAAAGTCGATTCACTTCAAGGTTGTGAAACCCTAGCATTGTAAGATTGCTCGTATTCAATATGTTGAAGTGTTTAAGTGTGAAGTAAATTGTTCTTGTGTTCATCTTAAGTTAAACAATATATTCCGCGTGTTGTTTAAGTTATAATTCAAGTCAGCTTCTATACTAGATCGTTTGCTCAACTGGGATTAACATCTATAAGTATAGGGTAGAAAGTGTAAATATGCAAACTTAAAGGGTATAAATGGACTATTTTCATATAAGTATAAAAACCTATTTTAAGTTAGAATCATAACACAATACTAGGGAGCTTCATGTGAGGGGTATCATGTGGATATTTCGTTTTGACTAGTTTGCTGGGCTTACGATTTCAAGTGCCCTGGCTCCTCAAACGATTATTGCATGACCTTTGAATTATGATGGCCCGAACGGTGTTTTGTTATAACTAAACCTAATAACAACATAACTCAATAGTAGGGAACTTCGTGTGAGGAGTTATATACTTCTGAATTATGATGGCCTAAACTGTATTATGTTGGCAGCATAATACAATAGTGTGGAGCTTCATGTGAGGAGTTATACTTCTGAATTACGATGGCCCGAACGGTGTTATGTTATATGTAGAAACTCTAAGAGTGATTAGCTAAGAAAACCTAGACTAAGACTTGACATACACACACCTACACTACCCCCAGGATACGTGAGTGAGCTGTCTAAACCCCTACCCTACTTACCTTAGACCTAAGTGAGTTTCCTAGCCTCACAATTTTTAACTTTTACTCTAAATGCTTTACAAACCCTGTGAGAGGGATACATGCTTTAAACCGAATACAAGTCTTTTCTTTGGTCGTTGCACGAGTAAACTATCCGCCACCACTACATAACTAAATTCATGAATCTAATCGCTTGTGCTATTTTACACAAGTGAACGCGAATATAGTTGATAGATCTATTGGAGTTTGACAACTCCCGTTAGTTTGCCTGTGTCTTGGGCACCAATAAGTACTATATTTGAACCCTCTCTAAAGGATTAACTTTGGCAAGTTATCCTTTCCGTCCCCTTATGGTTGGTCTGCAGACCCCATGACCCGGACTGTTAACGTGTGGTTCATGAGCTCAGTGCAATATATCATTTCTCTCTCTAAAACTTTTCCACACATAGGGTTTCTGCAGAACTCTGTGGAACTTGTATTCACACTCTATCTACTTAAACCTATGACTCTCACTCAACCTTCGTGTTGACTTTTTAAGCATGTTATCTTAGGTATATGAGCACTTTAGGAACCCTGGTACGAAGTGGCACTGGACATGAGGCTGTCCATAATAGTTATCATTCATCTTTTGCTTTTAAAACGTATCTTAGGGACCTCTCTTTTGATAAAAGTATATCTTTTATTCTAAAAACTCTGATGAATAAATGAATGATAACACGTTTTTCAAAAACGTCTCTTTTCGAGTCGGTTTCTATTATCTTGTCTTTGTTTCCATGAAGTAATACGCCAACTCTAAATCCGTTGCAATCTAAGAAAAATGGGGGTGTTACAGCTAGTCGGGCGGTCGACCCCCTGTAGCTTGTAATCAGTCTAGGTGAGATTAATCGGTGATTAATCGGATTGGCATTTTCGATAAGTTGTAGGTATTTCCGGAAAATTTTAGGTATTACTCGCAAGATTTTTCTTAAAAAAACATCTTGAAATAGATATAAAAAACAAGAATAACTTATTAAACAATTTTACGGTGAGTTTTGGGTATTTCCACCAAGGTTTGAAGGTTTCAAGCAAGCTTCACCACTGTTGATTGTCATTAACTGTTGTTGACCACGGTTGACCGAGTTTTTTGACTAATTTACACAAATCAGAAAGGTTGGTAGCCATGTAGCACCTAAACGGTGATTAATCGGCCTTGTAGGCCTTGTTTTGCAACATTACCTATAGTCATTATTCAAATTTGAGTAAAAAAAATAGATATGAGTAAAAGATGTCAAATTCTCATAGATACCATCTTCAGTTTAGAAGTTATATTCAAAATTTATACTTTTATAGGGTGTGTTTGGGAGAGGCTTATATGGGGCTTACGAGGCTTAAATTTCAAAAATAAGCTTCAGCAAAAAAATAAGTCTTGTTTGGCGTAGAGGCTTATAGGGAGGCTTTTTAAATTATAAGCCCCAGCCCCGAAAATGAGGCTAAAATTTTTATACAGGGCTTCTAATATTTTAAATTACTTGATTACCCACAATATATCTAATATATACATATGTTAATTTAATTATAGATCAACAAAAACAACAACAACAAACCCAATCCCGCCAAGGCAGGGTATGGGGAGGTAAAATGAAGACAGATCCTACCCCTACCCCAGGGTAAACCCCGGGAGTAGAGAGACTGCTTTCAGCGAGACCTCCGGCAAGTGCGTGTGTGCGAGTGAGGTTAGAAAACAACATGAACAGGCAGGCAAAAGCAAGCAGGCAAAACACACAACAAAGCGAAAAAGCACAGGCAAACACACAAGCACAGGAGCAGCACAATGCAAAGCAAAGCAAACGCACTGGGCCTAAAGCTAAGGCAAAGCAAAAACGAGGCATCCAAAACCAAAACGCAGGGGGAACCTAAGGGGGTAACACCGGCAAGGCAAAGCAACGTACGGGCTAAAGCTATGGCACAGCAAAACAAGGCACGAAAACCAAAGCGCAAGGGGGAAGGCAAAGGGCGCCTAAAATCCTAATGCCTATAACTACCTAAAACACTAAGCACCTAGTCAGGACTACCCGCAGATCCAAATATTATCTCTCCACGCCTTCCTATCTGAGGTCATGTCCTCGGACAAGAGAAGCTCCTTCATGTCGAACTTAAGTCTATCCTCCCACCTGAGTTTGGGTCTACCCCTTCTCCTCACACCCTCTACCACTAGCGCCTCAACTCTTCTTACTGGCGCTGATTGTGGCCTTCTCCTGACATGACCGAACCATCTCAACCTTCCTTCTCTCATCTTTGAGATAATATTCTCGACTTCGAGCTTTGCTCTGAAAACTCCGTTCGGTATCATGTCTCACAGGGTTTTGCCACACGTCCATCTTAGCATTCTCAATTCTGCCACCTCTACCCTTTTAGCAAGGGCCTTGGAGATGGGCCAACACTCAGACCCGTACAAAATAGTCGGTCTAATCGCCACCTTATAAAATTTCCCCTTTAGCTTTAACGGGACATTCCTATCACAAAGTACTCCAGACGCCGCCTTCCATTTCGTACAACCAGCTCTAATCCGGTGGGTTACGTCCTCATCTATTGTCACACCCTACCAAGGCGGAAACGCGAGTGTGTAACTTCATGGATATCATCACAACACCTGGTGTCTAAATAGAAAAATACTACATGCACATAAGATAGAGCAAAGTACAAGCACAAAGTGTTGTAACAATACCCCAAAAGAAAATAACCAATTCAAATCTCCAAAGGTATCTTCAACAAAGTCAAACATATTTATAATCCAAACATATAGATAATTCATCATGATGCAACTAAAGTCTCTTCTAGTTGCTTCCATCTATCTTATCCTTAGAATGCTCACCTGAAAATGATGCTTAAAACGTCAACATAATGTTGGTGAGATTCATAGGCTTAAGACACACATTCACACTCAAGGCAACCAGTTCACTGTGATTATAAAACATAGCTGGACAAATAAATATAGTTATCATATAAGCTAACATGCAATCACACAACAAAAGGCAGACGGAACGTGTCCCCCGCTCCAATATTGGCATCAATTAGGTCGCTTGCGCGAGCAACAGGATAAGCATCCTCCCAATTGAATCACGTATATATCAACACAATCTTGGCATCAATTAGGTCGCATGCGCGAGCAACAGGATAAGCATCCTCCCAATTGAATCACGTATATATCCACAACATAATAACGAGTAAGAGTATTACTCTCCAATTGGATACTCCCCCCCAATTGGACCACACAGCATTACCACACAACATTCATCACATAGCATTCATACGATAACATTATAAGTCCAAGCCTTTTAAATCACACATAATCACAGTAACTCAAACCATTTAAGACAAGCATCATTCCCATCCCAAGTTTAAAACAAAGTAAAAAGAATGGGACTATGAACTCACCTCAACTTCGCAGCTTCCAACAAATAACAATCACAAATCTATACAACACAAATAAGCTCACGTTACACATGGTCAAGCTAAAAGCTATAACCCATGCAATACTCATATTATGGATGTCTAAGGTTCATATGACCCACCATGGATCTCCTAGACTCCATACCAAACACCATAAACCATTAATGCTCACTAAATCCCTTGAACTTATAATTCCAGAAAACGCAGAATACCTACATAAAATAATAACCATTTAAGCTTAACAACTCACACCAAATTTACCATGGTCTCTCATAAGCATACAAGCTAATCCCAGAAGTTCATGGTCTAATAACACACACTAATACCCATAAGAAAATCAAACTTGTCAACTATCCAGATTCGGATCTGAACGCACACCAAAAAGTTTTGATTTTAAAAAAAATACTTCTACAACTTTTTATCGCGAATCCTTTTCGTGGGAGTCTAAGATAACCTAAAACTCAACTTTCCCAAAAGGGCTAACCTTAATAACACTTTTTCATCCACAAATCACTATCAAACTTTTACCCAAATTCTGTCCCGGTTTAACAGCTTTGACACCTTATCTTGTAAAAATCAAAAGACTAACTTCCCGACCTCGAAATCAGTCGTGGTCGGACTTTTTGGAAAGCTCTTTCTCTGAACTATAATTTAGAGTCAAAATTCGTCATATAGCTCATCACTACCTATTAAATATCATCGTATCTTTACAGCCCTTATATTCTGTCCAAACCCTAACTTGAAAACTAACGCGTTTTACGCTCAATTCTCTTAACCAATCATCATACTATTATCAATTAATGATTCTAACATGTTTCACATCATAAATTTACAGAAGTTTATAAACCCTAACTCCATCATAATTTATATCACATGAATTATAACAATAACTAATTAATTACATGAAAACTAGTATTAAAAATATACCTTGATCTTGATTTTAGCTTCAAAACTATACACCCTAATTTTTCTTCTTCCCCTCTTGCTTTGGTCGATCAAAATATGCAGAGAAATAGGGGTATGGGTCGTTCATGGGTTATATGGGTCAGGGGTTGGGCTTGTTTGGGTTGGACTAAGATTCCTTATTGTTAGTAATTGTATTTGGGCTCAAATTGGGTTTCCTTTTCCCCTTTTTCCCACTTCTAGCCGATTTTTATAATACATATGTATTTTTTTTTATTAAATTTAATTACTATACTCAAAACCTTATAATTTTTTATATTTTATAAACTCTCATAACAAAACCTAACGTCTTACGCGATAAACCTTAGTTTTTACGATGACTCGGAAAATTATCATTTTCACAACAAAGTTTCCAAAAATAGATTTCTACACTCTTTTGAAGTATAACTCACAAAAACAAATCCCACGTAACTTACTAACGCTCAATTACTTGAACGAAGACTTGTTACGCAAAAACACAAAACACAAAAAATCACACAAGTCACTTCTACACCACAAAGGCGATCAAAATGAGCTTAACCGAAACAACATTACTCAATCACCATAATAAAACCACGCAAAGGGATTTAGTGCCATCACACACTCATATCATACATATATCTTACATATATCACACATAAACACTTAATACACACCAAACAAAAGTTAAATGTTCGAAACTATTAGTCAACTAACCCGCTAAAATCACGGTTGTCACATCATCCCCCACTTAGGGAAATCGCGTCCCGAGATTTCAACTCGTCTCACCATTATCATCAACAAAAGAAACTTTTTGGATACTAGGTGAGATAACACCACGCCACAAAAACATAAATTGCTAGTATTTCTTAGGACTGTGTGGGATTCTACCACGCCTTACAACTCACAGAGAAAGTACCACAAAGTATAAACCAACTACTTGAATACGCACGATAGAAAAACATTCCAATACTCCAACGGTATACGAAAACAGGTACATTACTCCGATCAATAACACCAATGATCCAAACGACTTCTCACAGGTAGGTACAATACCCCCAAACCAAATGAAACGCCAGATGGTAACCGCCAGAAGTACACACATATAATAGATACATAGGGAAATAAACATTAATTAAAACATTTATGAACACTCAACATCTATCCTCCACGAGCTAAATCCAACTACAAATGACCTGCTCACCAACCACACCAGCAAACGAATTCGGGTACTTAGATCTCATCTGATCCTCGCGTCCCCAAGTAAACTCAGGACCATGCTTAGAATCCCACCATACCTTTACCAACGCTATCTCACCCCACTTCAAACCCTTAACATCTTGATCCATAATCTCAACAGGTTTCTCGACAAAGCGAAAAGTTTGTTGACCTTACTTTCATCTAACGGCACATGAAGACTAGCATCCGCCAAACACTTCTTTCAATTAGATACAGGAAACGTATCATGTACGCCACTCAATTCCTCAGCTGACTTCAACCGGTATGCCACAAATCCAATCCTTTCCGAAATCTCAAACGATCCTACATATCTTGGTGCTAACTTGCCTTTCTTACCAAAGCGCACAACACCTTTCTAAGGAGACACTTTTAACATCACATGACCATCAATATTGAACTCCAACGACTTACGACGATTATTCGCATAACTCTTTTGGCAAATCTCTCGCTGCCTTAAATCTCTCTCTTTAATCTGAAACCCTATTCGCAATATCTCATTCCAGTTCAGGACCAATTAGTTGGCTTGTCCCAACCTCTGTCCATAGAACAGGTGATTTACGTTTCCTTCCATACAACATTTCAAACGGCACATTCTTAATACTATAATGTTAATTATTGTTGTAGGAGAACTCAGCTAAAGATAAATGTATACCCCAGTTTCCTCCAAACTCAAAGACATCCATGCTCTCATCATACCATCCAACGCCTGATTTGTATGCTCACTTAGTTCATTCATTAAAGAATGATAAGTCGTACTCATCTACATACGCGTTCTCAAGACTCTATAAAAACGTTTACCACCATCGCGAAGTAAATATTTCATCATGTTCTTTGATGATCAACGCGACACCCCATGTCTCTTCACCCACTCTTCGAGCGATAAGTTTCGCCAACTCCTCCTTAACAAAATCTTCAGGTATCTCTGGCTGTTGCATCACCCTAATAATCGTTGACATCAACACTCACCTTCAAACGTATCAAACACTTGCTAAGGTATCAATATTCTCTCTCACACCTGTTTCTCCATACATCTCTTGCTAAGATGATAATACGTCTTATCCATTCTAGGATGCATCAAATACCTTGCATGATTGATGTCCTTATGCTTTCTCCCAATGAAACCAATAGCTGATCCGCAAAGTACATACCTCCATCTTCATTCCTTTCCATTTACTGGTCTAAACCAAGTAACCCTTACTCTTACATGTTCTCTCCCTTGAACATCTCTCCCTGTGCTATCAATATCATCCTTCTAACTTCAGACATAATTACCATAATCATTGCTCATAAACATCCAAGTTTCACTTGTTCACTCCTACTTAGCGTTCTCACTACGATGTTCACTCTTCCTAGAGTGTAAGGAATCTGGCAATCGTAGTCACTGAGAAATTCCACACCCAACTTCTCTTTGACATATATTAACCTCTTGTCAAATATATGCTAAAGATTCTTATGATCTGTATAGATAACACTCTTTGCTCCATACAACTATCGTCTCCAAGTCTTACTCCCAACACTAAGTCATGTATCACATAGTTCCCCTTATGGATCTTCTACCTCTGCGATGCCCACGCAATCTGAAGAACGTACATCTTGAAGCTAAACCTCTCACTTGAACAACTTGGCAAACATCCTCTACTTCTTCACCAAACACAATGATAACCAAATCGACAATCTATTCTAAAGAAACGACGCAAACCACGTAACCGGTCGAACTAAAACGTATATCATCGAACTCAAAAGGTTACGAATCACCGACTAGCGTAAAAACCGAATATCAAAATTAAAGCTAGAAAACACAAATGAGAAATTTTCCCCAACAAAAGTAGACGCAAATCAAATGTTCATGAAAACCCGTACAAAGAAAAGATAAAATACACGTACCCATAGAAAATCCATCAGCTTACCACAACGAAAGAAACACTTGAGAAACCAAATACGTATCAAATTTGATAAATAAGAACCATATATAGTTCTTATTCCGGTACTCGTCCTTACCCAACAACAAAAAAAAATGAATTTTGTTTTTCACATGATATACCTTAATCTCAGACATTTTTTTAAAATATATATAAACCATTTTATGTAAGAAAATCATCTCCGACTTAAATTCCATATTAGGAATAGTTTTTATAACACCAAGGTTAATTATATAAACATAGTATCTCACCTTACTTGTTTAAGATATCTAAATCGTGTTNATGGTTTAAACATTGTTAAAACCGAAACCGTGAGTTGAAAATGCGTTTGGTGACACCGGTTCTTGATAAAAGTGACGTAAATTATAAAAATGATACGACAGGTATAAACTCACTTGTAAATATGAAAATAAGTTAAAATGTATAAAATATGTAAAATTATCATAGTCTAAGGTTGGTTCACGTTGTTAAAACCATAAAACGTAAATTTAAATCGTGTAAAACGTAAAAGGTGCAAGGTTTACGTAAAATTGAAAAAAAAAATAAAAAGTGACTTTTAAAATAGGATTGTAAGGAACCCATGATGGATAAAAAGTGTAGAATGGACATAGTCTCTTCGCGGTTGAATTAATTGAACGCACGCAGATAACTTCCGACGAAGTTAATTATTAAAAAAAAAATAGAATAGTTAAATAATAGAATATTAAGATTAATGACATGAAATTTTACGAAATGTCACAGCACGTACCCCTTAAGAGAGCGCCGTCCCGGAGCTCAACTCGCTTTATCTCCTGACGGTTCACTTGAGAAAAGATAAGGATACTCGTAAGGAATGGAGTATAGAATAACTAAGGACGCGGTAAAGATAGAGTTAGAATTTGCTTAGTTGTTGTGCTCGATTGTATGAATATCGCTGAATTGTTTATGCTTATATAAAAACTTTGTGATTCTCGAAGATCAAGTAGAAGATCAATTAGACATAACGCATAGATAACTATTCTCAGTATTTGAAAAATCTAAGTCGAACATAGGTAGTCAGACTATGTTCCACTGTCCCTAGGTTAAATATAGGTGACTAGGCTATATTTAACCAAGGTTCGATAAAATTTTCAAATACTTATCTTAGTTATACTCGTGATATGTCCATTATTGGACAAGTAATGGAGTTTGCATAAGTATCTTATATACAAAGAGTGATATAAGTTTCTACATACGTAAGAATCAATCATAAGTAAGTAGTATGAGTGTGTAACACAAGCGAATAAGGAAAATGCGCGCAGAAAAGGAAGTTTTAAGCAGTTCTAAATCAGTCCACATCGGGCCAAAATCACGAACCTTTAACAATGAAGGTTTCAAAAGAGAACTTGATGAATGTAGAGAAAGTTGTTGAACTTTTGCTTTAGTAGATGATAAATAAGTTTATAAGATTTAGAAGAGAAAGCCGAACAACAAAATAATAACAAGACAGTTCATGAGGCAATATTAAATCAATGGTTTTAGTTAATAGACATGGTCGAGTAATTCGTAAGATAATAACAAAATCGTTTATAAGGTGGTAAAAAAAAACTGTTTTCTCAAAACTTTAATTTTAATTAGCATAAGTAGATAACTTGGGTTAGTTGACTAGCAACTAATTCCGCCCACTCCTTCAAAACCGAGATTTTACTGCTTTCATAAAAATATAAAAAAACAAAAATAATCATCCTCCACCCTTAGACCTTAATTAGAGTAGTCTTTAACCTAACGAACACTATTCCCTGTGAGAGAACGATCAATCCCCCGGTACTTGCCACTACACTATACTACATCGGTCAGGTACACTGCCTGGTGGGGATTGTAAGCTTCTCGAGATCCCTCGAGAGGTAAAACGTAGTGCGTGTTGCAATCCCACGCGCATCATTGATGCGCCGCATCGAACCCTCAGACAGAAACTATAAATAGACCATCATTACCTACGAATTTTGTGTGCAACATAACCCTAAGGAGACGAATTCAGACGAAAAAGCAACACAAGACACACCCTAAATGAGGATCTTAGAGCTGTAAGAAGGTCCTTCATGTGTATAATTCATTAAGTAGTTTTGTTTTATTGTATTAGTAAGCTTTAATTCATCAGGATTGATGGGCTTGTGGCCACCATACTGCTCCATTTAAAATTGCTTTCCCATCAATTAAAGTTTATATGATGTTTTTTTGGTGACTTGTATACGTGCATTGATAACCTCTGTGTCTAGCTGAGTTTTGTTTGGGCTGCCGTACCCCCTCCTCGCCTACTTATCTAGTGTCTAGAAAAGTGGAATAGGCATAAGTGATCATTAAGAGTTTACTTGCCTATATTTATGATCCAACGAAACAGATAAGATTACGATACTCATCATATAAAACTAGCAATAAAATAAGTGACAAGCTACTTAATCATAGGACAGGTCTTCTTGCTGTATCTATTATCTATCCGTATACCTGTTTGCTATTCTCTGATTCGTTCTCATTAGTTTTACTTTTCTGTTAAATCTACAACTGTGCTAGTCTCTCAGACTAAACCCCTCTTTGCATTAGATTAGGTTGTAAAACTAACTTAGGACATTAAAATACTGATCAGGTTAACTAGATATTATGTTCCACTCTTAGTCATCGACACTCTACTTACCACTATATTCATATTGATCGGGTACACTGCTCGTTAAGTGTGTGTGTTAGGATAAGTCGGCTAAATATAAATTTAAAACTTGAATAGGCAAAACAACCCCTATACTACAACTACACATCACACGCATCAGGAAACTACCACATCTGCTAAAGGTACATTTAAAAATACACTAGTTTTTTCATAAAATAGCACATGTGATATTCCGAATAAAGTTAACTTCTTTGAAATATCGATTGTGATATGACATAAGAAAATAGCCTTTTAACTTATATATAATATCTAATGTGATGCATATGTAAAGGATGAAGATCAAACAAAGAAGCCGAAATCAAAAAGGCAAAAACAATTGCCCAGGGAAAATACTAAAAAAAACAAAGTAAACTGCGACAGTCGAAGCAAAAGAAAAGGGGAGCGGAGTTGGATGCAGAGAAAGCAGAAGAATCAAAGTCATCACCACTACCTGTTACAAGATCACCTTTTCCAAGATCGAAGAAATATCAGGATTCACAATAGTCACAATCACGGTGAATCACCACCTGTTAGAAACACAGGTAAAAGAAAAATTCATAAAATTGAATTGTCAAGAAGAATGACTAGGGGTGCAGCTAAAAAGAAAATTAATGAAGCATATAAAAAGATGAAATCAAAGCAGGCTGGAAAACGGAAAGTATGAGAAGATGAATTAGATGATAATGAAGATTATGAGGTAAAGATAGACGTTTCAGAGGAGGAAGAGAAAAACATGGAAAGAAAAGCAAAGGAGTGTGAAGACATAATTGAGGTGATTGATGTAGAAAAACAGTGAAAGAAAAAGGAAAAACGTACCAAACATTGAGGCCAAGGGCAACTGGAGTACCACTTTTTGAAACGATGCATGGTGGACTTAATAAAGGAAAAATTGATTAAACATATGCGGTTTAGGGAATTGCTAGATTTTTGAGTTGGTGAAATTCCTACAGAATTGGCATACTTTTTTATCAATTGTCTTCAAAAGAATAACATGAGTTTAATGCTTCCATCTGACAATCGTGAGTTTGGCAGATTAGTTTGACTAATAGTCTCGATCTATTTGACTTTGTTTGGTGTGAATTAAGTGTTTCTGTGGGGTATATGTGTGAGATAAGTATTATATATGTATGATAAGTAAGAATGTTGGCACTAAATCCCTTTGTGTGGTGTTATTGTTGTGAGTTGAGTAATGTTGGTGTTGGGATAAGTTCATTTTGATCGCCTTAGTGGTGTGGAAATGGCTTGTGTAGTTTAGGTGTTTTGCGATTTTGTGTAACGAGTCTTCGTTCAAGTATTTGAGCGTTGGTAAGTTACGAGAAGGTTGTTTTCATGGGATATGTTTATAGAGTGTGTGAAATTCTATTTTTGGAAACTTTATTTTGAAAATGATTATTTTCCGGATTATCGTAAAATGAAGGTTTATCGCATAAGACGTTAGATTTCGTTATGGGAGTGTATAAAATATGAAAAGTATAAGGTATTGAGTGTAATAATTTAATTTAATATATATATATATATATATATATATATATATATATATATATATATATATATATATATATATATATATATATATATATATATATATATATATA
>LBNU01012567.1:37017-96143 GCA_014162995.1 Artemisia annua | reverse complement strand
AAACCAAATTTGAGCCCAATTACAACACCTAATGATAAGGATTATCCATAAATAATATATAAACAAACCCAAACACCCCACAAACGTTTTTTTTTTTTGTGTATTTGGTCGATCCAAGGAGAAGAAAAAGGAAGAAAAAAGTTAGGGTTTATTTTCTTGAAGCAATAATCAAGGATCAAGGTATAATTCTTAAAACACATGTTCAATTGCTTAATTATTATTCTAATTCATGTAATAATAATTATGATGGATCTAGGGTTTGTAAACTTCTGTAAAATAATGATGTTAAACATGTTGGGATCATTGGTTAATAATATTATGATGATTGGTAAAGAGATTTGGTCATTAAACGCGTTAGTTTTCTAGTTAGGGTTTGGACAGAATATTAGGGCTGTAAACATACAATGATATTTAATAGATGGATATGAGTTAGATCACGAATTTTGACTTTAAATTATAGTTCAGAGAAAGAGCTTTCCAAAAAGTCCGACCACGACTGATTTCGAGGTCGGGAAGTTAGTCTTTTGATTTTTACAAGATAAGGTGTCAAAGCTGTTAAACCGGGTCAGAATTTGGGTAAAAGTTTGATAGTGATTTGTGGGTGAAAAAGTGTTATTAAGGTTAGCCCTTCTGTTGAGTTTTAGGTTATCTTAGACTCCCATGAAAAGGATTCGCGATAAAAACTTGTAGAAGTATTTTTCTTTAATCAAAACTTTTTGGTGTGCGTTCAGATCCGAATCTGGATAGTTGACAAGTTTGATTTTCTTATGGGTATTTGTGTGTGTTATTAGACCATGGCCTTCTGGGATTAGCTTGTATGCTTATGAGAGACCGTGGTGAATTTTTGGTGTGAGTTGTTAAGCTTAATAGGTTATTATTTTATGTGGGTGAATGTACCCCAAAATTCTGCATTTTCTTAAATTATAAGTGCAAGGGATTTAGTGAGCATTAATGGTTGATGGTGTTTGGTATGAAGTCTAGGAGATCCATGGTGGGTCATATGAACCTTATACATCCATCATATGAGTATTTCATGGGTTATAGCTTTTAGCTTGACCATGTGTAACGTGAACTTATTTGTGTTGTATAGATTGTGATTGTTATTTGTTGGAAGCTGCAAAGTTGAGGTGAGTTCATAGTCCCACTTTTTACTTTGTTTTAAAGTTGGGATGGGAATGATGCTTGTCTTAAATGGTTTGAGTTACTGTGATTATGTGTGATTTAAAAAGGCTTGGACTTATAATGTTATCGTATGAATGCTATGTGATGAATGTTGTGTGGTAATGCTGTGTGGTCCAATTGGGGGGGAGTATCCAATTGGAGAGTAATACTCCTACTCGTTATTATGTTGTGGATATATATGTGATTCAATTGGGAGGATGCTTCTCTTGTTGCTCGCGCATGCGACCTAACTGATGCCAAGATTGTGTTGATATATACGTGATTCAATTAGGAGGATGCTTATCCTGTTGCTCGCGCAAGCGACCTAATTGATGCCAATATTGGAGCGGGGGACACGTTCCGTCCCAGTGGTTGCCTTTTGTTGTGTGATTGCATGTTAGCTTATATGATAACTATATTTATTTGTCCAGCTATGTTTTATAATCACAGTGAACTGGTTGCCTTGAGTGTGAATGTGTGTCTTAAGCCTATGAATCTCACCAACATTATGTTGACGTTTTAAGCATCATTTTCAGGTGAGCATTCTAAGGATAAGATAGATGGAAGCAACTAGAAGAGACTTTAGTTGCATCATGATGAATTATCTATATGTTTGGATTATAAATATGTTTGACTTTGTTGAAGATACCTTTGGAGATTTGAATTGGTTATTTTCTTTTGGGGTATTGTTACAACACTTTGTGCTTGTACTTTGCTCTATCTTATGTGCATGTAGTATTTTTCTATTTAGACACCAGGTGTTGTGATGATATCCATGAAGTTACACACTCGCGTTTCCGCCTTGGTAGGGTGTGACAATAGATGAGGACGTAACCCACCGGATTAGAGCTGGTTGTACGAAATGGAAGGCGGCGTCTGGAGTACTTTGTGATAGGAATGTCCCGTTAAAGCTAAAGGGGAAATTTTATAAGGTGGCGATTAGACCGACTATTTTGTACGGGTCTGAGTGTTGGCCCATCTCCAAGGCCCTTGCTAAAAGGGTAGAGGTGGCAGAATTGAGAATGCTAAGATGGACGTGTGGCAAAACCCTGTGAGACATGATACCGAACGGAGTTTTCAGAGCAAAGCTCGAAGTCGAGAATATTATCTCAAAGATGAGAGAAGGAAGGTTGAGATGGTTCGGTCATGTCAGGAGAAGGCCACAATCAGCGCCAGTAAGAAGAGTTGAGGCGCTAGTGGTAGAGGGTGTGAGGAGAAGGGGTAGACCCAAACTCAGGTGGGAGGATAGACTTAAGTTCGACATGAAGGAGNTATCTCAAAGATGAGAGAAGGAAGGTTGAGATGGTTCGGTCATGTCAGGAGAAGGCCACAATCAGCGCCAGTAAGAAGAGTTGAGGCGCTAGTGGTAGAGGGTGTGAGGAGAAGGGGTAGACCCAAACTCAGGTGGGAGGATAGACTTAAGTTCGACATGAAGGAGCTTCTCTTGTCCGAGGACATGACCTCAGATAGGAAGGCGTGGAGAGATAATATTTGGATCTGCGGGTAGTCCTGACTAGGTGCTTAGTGTTTTAGGTAGTTATAGGCATTAGGATTTTAGGCGCCCTTTGCCTTCCCCCTTGCGCTTTGGTTTTCGTGCCTTGTTTTGCTGTGCCATAGCTTTAGCCCGTACGTTGCTTTGCCTTGCCGGTGTTACCCCCTTAGGTTCCCCCTGCGTTTTGGTTTTGGATGCCTCGTTTTTGCTTTGCCTTAGCTTTAGGCCCAGTGCGTTTGCTTTGCTTTGCTTTGTGCTGCTCCTGTGCTTGTGTGTTTGCCTGTGCTTTTTCGCTTTGTTGTGTGTTTTGCCTGCTTGCTTTTGCCTGCCTGTGCATGTTGTTTTCTAACCTCACTCGCACACACGCACTTGCCAGAGGTCTCGCAGGAAGCAGTCTCTCTACTTCCGGGGTTTACCCTGGGGTAGGGGTAGGATCTGTCTACATTTTACCTCCCCATACCCTGCCTTGGCGGGATTGGGTTTGTTGTTGTTGTTGTTGTTGTTGATCTATAATTAAATTAACATATGTATATATTAGATATATTGTGGGTAATCAAGTAATTTAAAATATTAGAAGCCCTGTATAAAAATTTTAGCCTCATTTTCGGGGCAGGGGCTTATAATTTAAAAAGCCTCCCTATAAGCCTCTACGTCAAACAAGACTTATTTTTTTGCTGAAGCTTTTTTTTGAAATTTAAGCCTCGTAAGCCCCATATAAGCCTCTCCCAAACACACCCTATAAAAGTATAAATTTTGAATATAACTTCTAAACTAAAGATGGTATCTATGAGAATTTGACATCTTTTACTCATATCTAATTTTTTTTTACTCAAATTTGAATAATGACTATAGGTAATATTGCAAAACAAGGCCTACAAGACCGATTAATCACCGTTTAGGTGCTACATGGCTACCAACCTTTCTGATTTGTGTAAATTAGTCAAAAAAAACTTGGTCAACCGTGGTCAACAATAGTTAGTGACAATCAACAGTGGTGAAGCTTGCTCGAAACCTTCAAACCTTGCTGGAAATACCCAAAACTCACCGTAAAATTGTTTAATAAGTTATTCTTGTTGTTTATATCTATTTCAAGATGTTTTTTTTAAGAAAAATCTTGCGAGTAACACCTAAACTTTTTCGGAAATACCTAAACCTTATCGAAAATGTCAATCCGATTAATCACCGATTAATCTCACCTAGACTGATTACAAGCTACAGGGGGTCGACCGCCCGACTACCGATTCACGATTTTTCCAACTTTGACTATAGGAAAAGAGAAAATAAAGATTGTGATATGACATGTCAAAAGATGATAGGATGTAAGCCAAAATATCAAGATAGAACTCATATTTGCTATACTACCAATGAACCAATCCTAGCTGTAACACCCCCATTTTTCATAGATTGCAACGGATTTAGAGTTGGGGTATTACTTCATGGAAACAAAGACGAGATAATAGAAAACGACTCAAAAAGAGACGTTTTTGAAAAACGTGTTATCATTCATTTATTCATCAGAGTTTTTAGAGTAAAAGATATACTTTTATCAAAAGAGAGGTCCCTAAGATACGTTTTAAAAGCAAAAGATGAATGATAACTATTATGGATGGCCTCATGTCCAGTGCCACTTCGTGCCAGGGTTCCTAAAGTGCTCATATACCTAAGATAACATGCTTAAAAAGTCAACACGAAGGTTGAGTGAGAGTCATAGGTTTAAGTAGATAGAGTGTGAATACAAGTTCCACAGAGTTCTGCAGAAACCCTATGTGTGGAAAAGTTTTAGAGAGAGAAATGATATATTGCACTGAGCTCATGAACCACACGTTAACAGTCCGGGTCATGGGGTCTGCAGACCAACCATGAGGGGACGGAAAGGATAACTTGCCAAAGTTAATCCTTCAGAGAGGGTTCAAATATAGTACTTATAGGTGCCCAAGACACAGGCAAACTAACGGGAGTTGTCAAACTCCAATAGATCTATCAACTATATTCGCGTTCACTTGTGTAAAATATCACAAGCTATTAGATTCATGAATTTAGTTATGTAGTGGTGGCAGATAGTTTACTCGTGCAACAACCAAAGAAAAGACTTGTATTCGGTTTAAAGCATGTATCCCCCTCACAGGGTTTGTAAAGCATTTAGAGTGAAAGTTAAAAATTGTGAGGCTAGGAAACTCACCTGGGTCTAAGGTAAGTAGGGTAGAGGTTTAGACAGCTCACTCACGTATCCTGGGGGTAGTGTAGGTGTGTGTATGTCAAGTCTTAGTCTAGGTTTTCTTAGCTAATCACTCTTAGAGTTTCTACATATAACATAACACCGTTCGGGCCATCGTAATTCAGAAGTATAACTCCTCACATGAAGCTCCACGCTATTGTACTATGCTGCCAACATAATACCGTTTTGGCCATCATAATGCAGAAGCATATAACTCCTCACACGAAGTTCCCTACTATTGAGTTATGTTGTTATTAGGTTTAGTTATAACATAACACCGTTCGGGCCATCATAATTCAAAGGTCATGCAATAATCGTTTGTGGAGCCAGGGCACTTGAAATCGTAAACCCAGCAAACTAGTCAAAACGAAATATCCACATGATACCCCTCACATGAAGCTCCCTAGTATTGTGTTATGATTCTAACTTAAAATAGGTTTCTATACTTATATGAAAATAGTCCATTTATACCCTTTAAGTTTGCATATTTACACTTTCTACCCTATACTTATAGACTTATAACATAAGCATATAACTTCCTATCTTTTTCACAATTAGTCCCTATACTTATATATTTTTGAGAAATGACAGAAATGGTCCTTAAACTATACTAACTTTCAATATTTATTGTTTATACCCTTAACTTAACAATATTTGCAAAACTAGTCCTTTTAAGTTTATAACTTATTTTACTTTCTATACTAGGGTTTTAGACCTTTGCAAAAAGAGTCCTTATACTTATAACTTCTAAGAAATGTTAAAAACAGTCCCTAGACTTCATATTTTCAGAAATTTACAGTAGATATACCCCTATACATGAAAACTATTGCAAAATAGTCCTTTTTCCATGCAAATTGTATTTTAATGAGACAACTAAGTTTCCTAGCTTATGTTTAGCTAATATATACTTAACTAAGTCTCCTAAATCAGATTATAGCACATAATAAGGAAATTTAGCACAAAAACACATAATTACCTAAAATTAGGGTTTTTAAATGAAAATGATCAAAGCTTATCTAAAGGTTCTAAGGCATATCCTAAGTGCCCTAGGTCAGTACTAAGGCTATTAGAATCAAAGTTAAGGCTTACCTAGGTCGTGGTAACCTTAACGTGAAAACTAGGGTTTCTCGGCTAGGTTTTGGAACTCAACTAGTGTCTAGGGCTATTGTACTCGACTCCTAAGGATTCTAAGGACTTAGTACTACATAATATGTGTGATAGAGAAGAGATGAGAGGTGTGATTAGAAATGGTGAGAGTTTGGTTGCTATTTATAGGGTAACGAGTTGTAATTGTGTCAAAAAGGTTTGCTAGGTGTCGAGGAGGGGGGGTTGACTCATGGCAGCTAGGGGACGATGTGGAGGATCTATGGGATGAATAGCAAGAGCTATAAGTAGCTAGAGGGCGCTAGAAAGGGGCTTGTGGTCTTGGTTGTGCCACGGCTGAAATGGTACACAAGTAGGTGATGCACCTACTTGTGTGATACCTAGGTGGTTGCTAGCTTATGCCTATAAGGTGTAAAAGGTGCTATGGTGCTTTCTTGCAAGATTTGAGGTGCTATGGTAGTTTAGTTTAGGTGTTTGGTTTAGTTTTAACCTAGTTTTGTCTAGTGAGAGTTTAGGGTTTAGCCTAGGGTTTAGTGCCTAGTTTAGGGTCCTATGAGTGTTTAGTGGCTAATATTAAGTCCTAGGAGGCTTATACTAAGTGTTGGTAGCTTATGGTAAAGATTTGGGATAGTTTAGACCTAGTCCTGGGAAGTTATAACCTAGTTAGGGCTTTGTGCTTAGGGGACTTGTACCTAAGTTCTATGGAGTTGTACTATGATCTAAGAAGTCTAATATATCCTAAAGTTTCTAATGTAACTCATACCCAAGCCTTGAAAACTTTCAAACTAGTTCAGGTAATCAATTAGGGTTTTAAAGATAACCGTAAACACATAGGTGCAATTAAGGTTTTCTGATGAGTATAGTGTAATAGAGTGATAGTTTACTTAGTGAAAATGTGTTTAAAACCTCTACTTGACATACCGGGATGTTTACATCAAGTAAACATAGTGGTGGTTGGCATAGGTGGACACGTGAGCTTGTCTAGAGGTTAGTTTGGTCATAGAGATATAGTAAAGCAAAAATTTCACTTGGGAAATAGCTATAGGCATTTCTAACCTAGATAGTGCTTAGTGAGGGCCTAAGTTAAGTTAGTAAGGCTTTGCTAACCTATGGGAAACTAGTGGGGAAATTAGTGGGTTGCTACAGTCTCCCATCCTAACAGAAAATCTCTTCCCGAGATTTTAACTAGGGTTAGTGTGCAAGGGTAAGAATAGATACCTAAGGCAAAGAGTTAGATCCTATGTCCGCGACTATGCTCGAATCTTCTTGGTCATTTCTATTCCTCAACATATAAGCTCCTCCTGGGCACCATCAGTATTTTTCTTTTGACATCTATTTGTATAGTGTCCTTTTTCTCCGCAAGCATGACAAGTGACCGTTTCTAGTGGCGGATTACCCCTAGTGGTTGGTCTTTTGTGCCTGCAATCCTTTGCCTGATGGCCCACCTTGTTACATGTAGTACATTTGATGAAACAAGGCCCTGTGTGGTGCAAAGCACATCTCTCACACAGAGGGGCTTTCCAACATAACCACTTCCCTCATTTGGAGTGGCGGCATAAGCTCTAGAAGCTTCTTGCCTTGGGTTTGGTTGAGGATAGGGGTTGGTGTTATCAAAAGCTCTCCCATCATGGAACTTTCGTTTATTATCGTTGCGCGCTGGCATAGAGTTGTGCTTTGTTACTTGATCCATTAACCTCAAAGTTATGTTAATGGCTTCCTCTAAATCTTGTGGTTTAGAGGTAGTAACATTCCCTTCGATACTCCGGGGTAAACCTCCGATGAAAACTTCTATCGTCTTTTCAGTAGTTGGTACCATTGTGGGACACAAAGTTGCCAATTCCTGAAATCTCCTAATATAAGTTTTGACATCGTTCCCTTTCACAGTCAAGTTATAAAACTCATCTTCCATTTTCTTTACTTCCGTTCGAGGGTAATATTTCCTAATCAAAAGCTTTTTGAATTCAGTCCAGGGGAGCTTGTATGCCTCCTCAATTCCTATTGTTGTGCATACGAGTTCCACCAGGACAAAGCTTCTTCGGTAAGAGTACCGTTAGCAAACTTAAGTCTACAATCATCAGTACAGTTACTATGAGAAAATACTGATTCACTCCTCTCAAACCAGTGAATCAATCCTATGGCCCATTCTGTCCCCTTGAAATTGAAGGGCTGACAGCTCATAAATTCCTTGTAGTTGCTCTTCTTCACAACAGGAATTTCGGGGTTTCTAGCCATGTTTGCATCCCTAGCTTCTAGTGCCGCAGTTACACTGTCAGCAACTAGTTGCCAGATGGCTTCTTGAGTCATGGCATGAGTAGTGGGAGTAGCGGGAGTAATTGATCTCGTATGTGCCATTCTATAGACGTTCGTAAGATAAGATGGGATAAGAATAATGTCATATCCATTTAGACATTCTTGCAAGTTCTAACTAAAAGAATCTCGCGTACAGACGGAAGATATATGTTCTAACCCTTAGAACATTGTCTTATACCGGATAGGTAGGGAATCCTAAAACGAAAAGGGCGGATTTCCCAATAAGATTTACTATATTCTTCGGAAGTTTGTTTCCCTCATAGAGGTCTCGGTATAATCCATAAGGAATCATCTAGTTTCCTAAAGATAGCCCTAAAATCTAAGGGTGATATCCTTGACTTAGTTGGTGGAGAAGATCCTAAAAGGGGAGAAAGGCTAGACGGGATAGATGATCTTATAGCTAGAGGTTTGTCACTATTTTTTTAGGTAAATTTCTAGGTTTAGTCTTTTGGCCTAAGTTGTCTATCTTATTCCTTAAGTACTTAAAACCAGGTAGGTAATATCCATAGTATCTTCCGAGTGGAATTCTAATGTGTAACCTAGGAAGTGTCATATCTTAGGAAACTAAGTATAGGTAGACTAAAATCCATAAGTGTCTTATTCCTAGTTATAACTAGTAACCTCGAGTTCCAAGTTTGGGTTTATATAACTTAAGGTAGGTTCAGGATATCCTAAAGGTGTAATATTCCTAGGGATTCCTNTAGGCATTTCTAACCTAGATAGTGCTTAGTGAGGGCCTAAGTTAAGTTAGTAAGGCTTTGCTAATCTATGGGAAACTAGTGGGGAAATTAGTGGGGAAATTAGTGGGTTGCTACAGTCTCCCATCCTAACAGAAAATCTCTTCCCGAGATTTTAACTAGGGTTAGTGTGCAAGGGTAAGAATAGATACCTAAGGCAAAGAGTTAGATCCTATGTCCGCGACTACACTCGAATCTTCTTGGTCATTTCTATTCCTCATTATATAAGCTCCTCCTGGGCACCATCAGTATTTTTCTTTTGACATCTATTTGTATAGTGTCCTTTTTCTCCGCAAGCATGACAAGTGATCGTTTCTAGTGGCGGATTACCCCTAGTGGTTGGTCTTTTGTGCCTGCAATCCTTTGCCTGATGGCCCACCTTGTTACATGTAGTACATTTGATGAAACAAGGCCCTGTGTGGTGCAAAGCACATCTCTCGCACAGAGGGGCTTTCCCAACATAACCACTTCCCTCATTTGGAGTGGCGGCATAAGCTCTAGAAGCTTCTTACCTTGGGTTTGGTTGAGGATAGTGGTTGGTGTTGTCAAAAGCTCTCCCATCATGGAACTTTCGTTTATTATCGTTGCGATCTGGCATAGAGTTGTGCTTTGTTACTTGATCCATTAACCTCAAAGTTATGTTAATGGCTTCCTCTAAATCTTGTGGTTTAGAGGCAGTAACATTCCCTTCGATACTCCGGGGTAAACCTCCGATGAAAACTTCTATCGTCTTTTCAGTAGTTGGTACCATTGTGGGACACAAAGTTGCCAATTCCTGAAATCTCCTAATATAAGTTTTGACATCGTTCCCTTTCACAGTCAAGTTATAAAACTCATCTTCCATTTTCTTAACTTCCGTTCGAGGGTAATATTTCCTAATCAAAAGCTTTTTGAATTCAGTCCAGGGGAGCTTGTATGCCTCCTCAATTCCTATTGTTGTGCATACGAGTTCCACCAGGACAAAGCTTCTTCGGTAAGAGTACCGGTAGCAAACTTAAGTCTACAATCATCAGTACAGTTACTACGAGAAAATACTGATTCGCTCCTCTCAAACCAATGAATCAGTCCTATGGCCCATTCTGTCCCCTTGAAATTAAAGGGCTGACAGCTCATAAATTCCTTGTAGTTGCTCTTCTTCACAACAGGAATTTTGGGGTTTCTAGCCATGTTTGCATCCCTAGCTTCTAGTGCCGCAGTTACACTGTCAGCAACTAGTTGCCGGATGGCTTCCTGAGTCATGGCAGGAGTAGTGGGAGTAGCGGGAGTAATTGATCTCGTACGTGCCATTCTATAGACATTCGTAAGATAAGATGGGATAAGAATAATGTCATATCCATTTAGACATTCTTGCAAGTTCTAACTAATAGAATCTCGCGTACAGACGGAAGATATATGTTCTAACCCTTAGAACATTGTCTTATACCTGATAGGTAGGGAATCCTAAAACAAAAAGGGCGGATTTCCCAATAAGATTTACTATATTCCTCGGAAGTTTGTTTCCCTCCTAGAGGTCTCGGTATAATCCATAAGGAATCATCTAGTTTCCTAAAGATAGCCCTAAAATCTAAGGGTGATATCCTTGACTTAGTTGGTGGAGAAGATCCTAAAAGGGGAGAAAGGCTAGACGGGATAGATGATCTTATAGCTAGAGGTTTGTCACTATTCTTTTAGGTAAATTTCTAGGTTTAGTCTTTTGGCCTAAGTTGTCTATCTTATTCCTTAAGTACTTAAAACCAGGTAGGGTAATATCCATAGTATCTTCCGAGTGGAATTCTAATGTGTAACCTAGGAAGTGTCATATCTTAGGAAACTAAGTATAGGTAGACTAAAATCCATAAATGTCTTATTCCTAGTTATAACTAGTAACCTCGAGTTCCAAGTTTGGGTTTATATAACTTAAGGTAGGTTCGGGATATCCTAAAGGTGTAATATTCCTAGGGATTCCTAAATCCTTAAAGATATAGTGGGTGGAAAATCTTAATACGGGATAGGTCACTTATGAGACTAGGTCTAGGCAAACTATAACCTCAAAATGGCTTATATGGTGAAGACTTAACTGATTCTCATATCCCGCAACTAGATTAGGTATTAAAAGCTTAGGGTTCTAAGTCAGTAGTTTACTAATCTAATCCTTTGTTATTCCTAAGTTTCCTAGACAGTATCTAAAAGACTTCTTATGTCTAATCTATGACTAATTCTAACGTCCTCGATATTAAGTAAAATTCCTAACTTAGGCTAAATTCATCCTATTGTAATGTCGTTCTTACCAATCGGATATGGGTTTTTCTCTAGTTTGGTCTATAGCCTATAAACCTTGAAGATTTCTAATCTTATTTTTTCTATTTCCTCAATGATTTCTTAGAGATAGCCTATTCAAAGTATCCTATGTCTATTCTTATGTTTACCTAAGGGTATCCTAGAATTATTTCTAACCTCAGTATAGGAATCCTAGAGTATGTAATACGGGTTTTCTAAGAAGGAAAACTACTTCGGGAACATAGCAACCTTGACTATTAAAGTGGGGTATAGAGGGAGTAGGGGTTAAAGTAGGTACGATAGGAATATCATCATCATATGCTTGCATATAGGGATCATTCGGGGAGGGTTCTAAACCTAAGGTAACTAAGGCATTATGGCTAATTCTTCCGGAGAATTAGAACTAGAGGATGAGTGAGTAGGGGTAGCCGAGGTATACTCACAACTATCCGATGAAGTATCCTCATCATCGGTGTCCAACACGATGATAGGATTGTTAAAGAAAGACATAACTAACTGTAATACCTTCCCGGGTATCTTAGCATATCTTTAACCAATGTTATATCCTAGAGGCAATACTGATAGTGGGGAGTCTACCCTAGAGGCAATAATGAAAATTTATCCTAAAGGCAATTCGGGGAATCTAACCTAAAGGCAATTCGGGGAATCTAACCTAAAGGCAATTCGGGATTCTTATCCTAAAGGCAAGTTAGGAGTCTTAATCTAGAGGCAAGTTGGGGAGTCTGGTGGCACGAAGAACTTTTTGGAAAAGTGGTTATAGTTTAGGAAAAATCCTTTTGTTCTCTATAACCAAGGCTCTGATACCAATCTGTAACACCCTAATTTTTCATAGATCGCAGCGGATTTAGAGTTGGGTATTACTTCTTGGAAACAAAGACAAGATAATAGAAAACGACTCGAAAAGAGACGTTTTTGAAAAAGGTGTTATCATTCATTTATTCGTCAGAGTTTTTACAGTAAAAAATATACTTTTACCAAAAGAGAGGTCCCTAAGATACGTTTTAAAAGCGAAAGATGAATGATAACTATTCTGGACGTCCTCATGTCCAGTGCCACTCCGTGCCAGGGTTCCTAAAGTGCTCATATACCTAAGATAACATGCTTAAAAAGTCAACGCGAAGGTTGAGTGAGAGTCATAGGTTTAAGTAGATAGAGTGTGAATACAAGTTCCATAGAGTTCTTTAGAAACCCTATGTGTGGAAATGTTTTAGAGAGAGAAATGATATATTGCACTGAGCTCATGAATCACACGTTAACAGTCCGGGTCATGGGGTCTGCAGACCAACCATGAGTGGACGGGAAGAATAACTTGCCAAAGTTAATCCTTCAGAGAGGGTTCAAATATAGTACTTATTGGTGCCTAAGACACAGGCAAACCAACGGGAGTTGTCAAACTCCAATAGATCTATCAACTATATTCGCGTTCACTTGTGTAAAATATCACAAGTGATTAGATTCATGAATTTAGTTATGTAGTGGTGGCGGATAGTTTACTTTTGCAATAACCAAAGAAAAGACTTGTATTCGGTTTAAAGCATATATCCCCCTCACAGGGTTTGTAAAGCATTTAGAGTGAAAGTTAAAAAGTGTGAAGCTAGGAAACTCACCTGGGTCTAAGGTAAGTAAGGTAGGGGTTTAGACAGCTCACTCACGTATCCTAGGGGTAGTGTAGGTGTGTGTATGTCAAGTCTTAGTCTAGGTTTTCTTAGCTAATCACTCTTAGAGTTTCTACATATAACATAACACCGTTCGGGCCATCGTAATTCAGAAGTATAACTCCTCACATGAAGCTCCACACTATTGTATTATGCTGCCAACATAATACCGTTCGGGCCATCATAATTCAGAAGTATATAACTCCTCACACGAAGTTCCCTACTATTGAGTTATGTTGTTATTAGGTTTAGTTATAACATAACACCGTTCGGGCCATCATAATTCAAAGGTCATGCAATAATCGTTTGAGGAGCCAGGGCACTTGAAATCGTAAACCCAGCAAACTAGTCAAAACGAAATATCCACATGATACCCCTCACATGAAGCTCCCTAGTATTGTGTTATAATTCTAACTTAAAATAGGCTTTTATACTTATATAAAAATAGTCCATTTATACCCTTTAAGTTTGCATATTTACACTTTCTACCCCTATACTTATAGACTTATAACATTTAAGCATATAACTTCCTATCTGTTTCACAAATAGTCCCTATACTTATATATTTTAGAAAAATGACAATGGTCCTTAAACTATCCTAACTTTCAATATTTACTCTTTATACCCTTAACTTAACAATATTTGCAAAACTAGTCCTTTTAAGTTTATAACTTATTTTACTTTCTATCCTAGGGTTTTAGACCTTTGAAAAATGAGTCCTTATACTTATAACTTCTAAGAAATGTCAAAAACAGTCCCTAGACTTCATATTTTCATAAATTTACAGTATATACCCCTATGCATGAAAACTATTGCAAAACTAGTCTTTTTCCATGCAAATTGTATTTTAATGAGACAACTAAGTTTTCTAGCTTATGTTTAGCTAATATATACTTAGCTAAGTCTTCTAAATCAGACTATAGCACATAATAAGGCAATTTAGCCTAAAAACACATAATTACCTAAAATTAGGGTTTCTAAATGAAAATGATCAAGGCTTATCTAAAGGTTCTAAGGCATATCCTAAGTGTCCTAGGTCAGTACTAAGGCTATTAGAATCAAATTTGATGCTTACCTAGGTCGTGGAAACCTTAACGTGAAAACTAGGGTTTCTCGGCTAGGTTTTGGAACTCGACTAGTATCTAGGGCTATTGTACTCGACTCCTAAGGGTTCTAAGGACTTAGTACTACAGAATATGTGTGATAGAGAAGAGAGGAGAGCTGTGATTCGAAATGGTGAGTGTTTGGTTGCTATTTATAGGGTAACGAGTTGTATTTGTGTCAAAAAGGTTTGCTAGGTGTCGAGGAGGGGGGGTTGACTCATGGCAGCTAGGGGATGATGTAGAGGGCCTAAGGGATGACTAGGAAGAGCTACAAGTAGCTAGGGGGTGCTAGAAAGGGGCTTGTGGTCTTGGTTGTGCCACGACTGAAATGGTACACAAGTANTTTGTGTCAAAAAGGTTTGCTAGGTGTCGAGGAGGGGGGGTTGACTCATGGCAGCTAGGGGATGATGTAGAGGGCCTAAGGGATGACTAGGAAGAGCTACAAGTAGCTAGGGGGTGCTAGAAAGGGGCTTGTGGTCTTGGTTGTGCCACGACTGAAATGGTACACAAGTAGGTGATGCACCTACTTGTGTGCTACCATGGTGGTTGCTAGCTTATGCCTAGAAGGTGTACAAGGTGCTAGGGTGCTTGCTTGCAAGATTTGAGGTGCTATAGTAGCTTAGTTTAGGTGTTAGGTTTAATTTTAACCTAGTTTTGTCTAGTGAGAGCTTAGGGTTTAGCCTAGGGTTTAGTGCCTACTTTAGGGTCCTATGAGTGTTTAGTGACTAATATTAAGTCCTAGGAGGCTTATACTAAGTGGTGGTAGCTTATGGTAAAGATTTGGGATAGTTTAGACCTAGTTCCGGGAAGTTATGACCTAGTTAGGGCTTTGTGCTTAGGGGACTTGTACCTAAGTTCTAGGGAGTTGTACTATGATCTAGGAAGTCTAATATATCCTAAAGTTTCTAATGTAACTCATACCTAAGCCTTGAACACTTTCAAACTAGTTCACGTAAGCAATTAGGGTTTTAAAGATAACCGTAAACACGTAGGTGCAATTAGGGTTTTTTGATGAGTATAGTGTATTAGAGTGATAGTTACTTAGTGAAAATGTGTTTAAAAACTAGACTTGACATACCGGGATGTTTACATCAAGTAAACATAGTGGTGGTTGGCATAGGTGGATACATGAGCTTGTCTAGAGGTTAGTTAGGTCATAGAGATATAGTAAAGCAAAAATTTCACTAGGGAAATAGCTATAAGCATTTCTAACCTAGATAGTGCTTAGTAAGGGCCTAAGTTAAGTTAGTAAGGCTTTGCTAACCTATGAGAAACTAGTGGGGAAGTTAGTGGGGAAATTAGTGGGTTGCTACACTAGCCATTTTTTTTTTATCAAAATAAAAAAATAAGCTTTCACCATCTTTTTTAAAATTAAATGTCTCGCAAACCGTTATCGTTACGCGAAAAAAAGGTAATATCCATAGTATCTTCCGAGTGGAATTCTAATGTGTAACCTAGGAAGTGTCATATCTTAGGAAACTAAGTATAGGTAGACTAAAATCCATAAGTGTCTTATTCCTAGTTATAACTAGTAACCTCGAGTTCCAAGTTTGGGTTTATATAACTTAAGGTAGGTTCAGGATATCCTAAAGGTGTAATATTCCTAGGGATTCCTTAATCTTTAAAGATATAGTGGGTGGAAAATCTTAATACGGGATAGGTCACTTATGAGACTAGGTCTAGGCAAACAATAACCTCAAAATGGCTTATATGGTGAAGACTTAACTGATTCTCATATCCCGCAACTAGATTAGGTATTAAAAGCTTAGGGTTCTAAGTCAGTAGTTTACTAATCTAATCCTTTGTTATTCCTAAGTTTCCCAGACAGTATCTAAAAGACTTCTTATGTCTAATCTATGACTAATTCTAACGTCCTCGATATTAAGTAAAATTCCTAACTTAGGCTAAATTCATCCTATTGTAATGTCGTTCTTACCTATCGGATATGGGTTTTTCTCTAGTTTGGTCTATAGCCTATAAAACCTTGAAGATTTCTAATCTTATTTTTTCTATTTCCTCAATGATTTCTTAGAGATAGCCTATTCAAAGTATCCTATGTCTATTCTTATGTTTACCTAAGGGTATCCTAGAATTATTTCTAACCTCAGTATAGGAATCCTAGAGTATGTAATACGGGTTTTCTAAGAAGGAAAACTACTTTGGGAACATAGCAACCTTGACTATTAAAGTGGGGTATAGAGGGAGTAGGGGTTAAAGTAGGTACGATAGGAATATCATTATCATATGCTTGCATATAAACATTATATGCTTGCATATAGGGATCATTCGGGGAGGGTTCTAAACCTAAGGTAACTAAGGCATTATGGGCTAATTCTTCCGGAGAATTAGAACCAGAGGATGAGTGAGTAGGGGTAGCCGAGGTATACTCACAACTATCCGATGAAGTATCCTTATCATCAGTGTCCAACACGATGATAGGATTGTTAAAGAAAGACATAATTAACTGTAATACCTTCCCGGGTATCTTAGCATATCTTTAACCAATGTTATATCCTAGAGGCAATACTGATAGTGGGGAGTCTACCCTAGAGGCAATAATGAAAATTTATCCTAAAGGCAATTCGGGGAATCTAACCTAAAGGCAATTCGGGGAATCTAACCTAAAGGCAATTCGGGATTCTTATCCTAAAGGCAAGTTAGGAGTCTTAATCTAGAGGCAAGTTGGGGAGTCTGGTGGCACGAAGAACTTTTTGGAAAAGTGGTTATAGTTTAGGAAAAATCCTTTTGTTCTCTATAACCAAGGCTCTGATACCAATCTGTAACACCCTAATTTTTCATAGATCGCAGCGGATTTAGAGTTGGGTATTACTTCTTGGAAACAAAGACAAGATAATAGAAAACGACTCGAAAAGAGACGTTTTTGAAAAAGGTGTTATCATTCATTTATTCGTCAGAGTTTTTACAGTAAAAAATATACTTTTACCAAAAGAGAGGTCCCTAAGATACGTTTTAAAAGCGAAAGATGAATGATAACTATTCTGGACGTCCTCATGTCCAGTGCCACTCCGTGCCAGGGTTCCTAAAGTGCTCATATACCTAAGATAACATGCTTAAAAAGTCAACGCGAAGGTTGAGTGAGAGTCATAGGTTTAAGTAGATAGAGTGTGAATACAAGTTCCATAGAGTTCTTTAGAAACCCTATGTGTGGAAATGTTTTAGAGAGAGAAATGATATATTGCACTGAGCTCATGAACCACACGTTAACAGTCCGGGTCATGGGGTCTGCAGACCAACCATGAGGGGACGGGAAGGATAACTTGCCAAAGTTAATCCTTCAGAGAGGGTTCAAATATAGTACTTATTGGTGCCCAAGACACAGGCAAACCAACGGGAGTTGTCAAACTCCAATAGATCTATCAACTATATTCGCGTTCACTTGTGTAAAATATCACAAGTGATTAGATTCATGAATTTAGTTATGTAGTGGTGGCGGATAGTTTACTTTTGCAATAACCAAAGAAAAGACTTGTATTCGGTTTAAAGCATATATCCCCCTCACAGGGTTTGTAAAGCATTTAGAGTGAAAGTTAAAAAGTGTGAAGCTAGGAAACTCACCTGGGTCTAAGGTAAGTAAGGTAGGGGTTTAGACAGCTCACTCACGTATCCTAGGGGTAGTGTAGGTGTGTGTATGTCAAGTCTTAGTCTAGGTTTTCTTAGCTAATCACTCTTAGAGTTTCTACATATAACATAACACCGTTCGGGCCATCGTAATTCAGAAGTATAACTCCTCACATGAAGCTCCACACTATTGTATTATGTTGCCAACATAATACCGTTCGGGCCATCATAATTCAGAAGTATATAACTCCTCACACGAAGTTCCCTACTATTGAGTTATGTTGTTATTAGGTTTAGTTATAACATAACACCGTTCGGGCAATCATAATTCAAAGGTCATGCAATAATCGTTTGAGGAGCCAGGGCATTTGAAATCGTAAACCCAGCAAACTAGTCAAAACGAAATATCCACATGATACCCCTCACATGAAGCTCCCTATTATTGTGTTATGATTCTAACTTAAAATAGGTTTTTATAATTATATGAAAATAGTCCATTTATACCCTTTAAGTTTGCATATTTACACTTTCGACCCTATACTTATAGACTTATAACATTTAAGCATATAACTTCCTATCTTTTTCACAATTAGTCCCTATATTTATATATTTTGGAAAAATGACAATGGTCCTTAAACTATACTAACTTTCAATATTTACTCTTTATACCCTTAAATTAACAATATTTGCAAAACTAGTCCTTTTAAGTTTATAACTTATTTTACTTTCTATCATAGGGTTTTAGACTTTTGAAAAATGAGTCCTTATACTTAAAACATCTAATAAATGTCAAAAACAGTCCCTAGACTTCATATTTTCAGAAATTTACAGTATATACCTCTATGCATGAAAACTATTGCAAAACTTGTCCTTTTTCCATGCAAATTGTATTTTAATGAGACAACTAAGTTTTCTAGCTTATGTTTAGCTAATATATACTTAGCTAAGTCTTCTAAATCACACTATAGCACATAATAAGGCAATTTAGCCCAAAAACACATAATTACCTAAAATTAGGGTTTCTAAATGAAAATGATCAAGGCTTATCTAAAGGTTCTAAGGGATATCCTAAGTGTCCTAGGTCAGTACTAAGGCTATTAGAATCAAATTTGATGCTTACCTAGGTCGTGGAAACCTTAACGTGAAAACTAGGGTTTCTCGGCTAGGTTTTGGAACTCGACTAGTATCTAGGGCTATTGTACTCGACTCCTAAGGGTTCTAAGGACTTAGTACTACATAATATGTGTGATAGAGAAAAGAGGAGAGGTGTGATTCGAAATGGTGAATGTTTGGTTGCTATTTATAGGGTAACGAGTTGTATAGGTGTCGAGGAGGAGGGTTGACTCATGGCAGCTAGGGGACGATGTAGAGGACCTAAGGGATGACTAGGAAGAGCTACAAGTAGCTAGGGGGTGCTAGAAAGGGGCTTGTGGTCTTGGTTGTGCCACGACTGAAATGGTACACAAGTAGGTGATGCACCTACTTGTGTGCTACCATGGTGGTTGCTAGCTTATGCCTAGAAGGTGTACAAGGTGCTAGGGTGCTTGCTTGCAAGATTTGAGGTGCTATAGTAGCTTAGTTTAGATGTTAGGTTTAATTTTAACCTAGTTTTGTCTAGTGAGATTTTAGGGTTTAGCCTAGGGTTTAGTGCCTAGTTTAGGGTCCTATGAGTGTTTAGTGACTAATATTAAGTCCTAGGAGGCTTATACTAAGTGGTGGTAGCTTATGGTAAAGATTTGGGATAGTTTAGACCTAGTTCCGGGAAGTTATGACCTAGTTAGGGCTTTTTGCTTAGGGGACTTGTACCTAAGTTCTAGGGAGTTGTACTATGATCTAGGAAGTCTAATATATCCTAAAATTTCTAATGTAACTCATACCTAAGCCTTGAACACTTTCAAACTAGTTCACGTAAGCAATTAGGGTTTTAAAGATAACCGTAAACACGTAGGTGCAATTAGGGTTTTTTGATGAGTATAGTGTATTAGAGTGATAGTTTACTTAGTGAAAATGTGTTTAAAAACTAGACTTGACATTCCGGGATGTTTACATCAAGTAAACATAGTGGTGGTTGGCATAGGTGGATACGTGAGCTTGTCTAGAGGTTAGTTAGGTCATAGAGATATAGTAAAGCAAAAATTTCACTAGGGAAATAGCTATAGGCATTTCTAACCTAGATAGTGCTTAGTAAGGGCCTAAGTTAAGTTAGTAAGGCTTTGCTAACCTATGAGAAACTAGTGGGGAAATTAGTGGGTTGCTACACTAGCCATTTATTTTTTTATCAAAATAAAAAAAAATAAGTTTTCACCAATTTTTTTTAAAATTAAATATCTCGCAAACCGTTAATCGTTACGCGAAAAAAATCATATCATCGCGACGAGAATTAAATTATCTTGCTATAGATATGTATTGTTATATACTTTCGACGAACTTTTTTTTTTTCAAAATTTCCGCGCAAAAAAAATCACATGTGATTTGTAAATATCACATGTGATTCGTTAAAATCAAATCATATGTGATTTTTACGAATCCCATGTGATTTGTAAAAATCACATGTGATTCGTAAGAATCATATGTGATTTGTAAAAATCAAATCATATGTGCTTTTTACGAATTACATGTGATTTACCGTTTGCAAGATATGTTGTTTATAAAAAAAAGGTGAAAAATGATTTTTTTATTAATTTAGATAAAAAAATGGATGGCTATAATTGGTTCATTGGTTCTATTACAAATATGAGTTATATATTGATCTCACATCTGGTATGTAATGTGTTGAAAAAAAAACCTTGAGAAAAATTACCTTATTTTTCTCTTATTTGAAGAAAGCTAACATAGAGTAATAGTGAAACTGCGAAAGAAATTTCATAGAAGGTTACAAATCCTTGGAGTAATATAAACAAACATGATGTGCCCTGTCATTGTTTTGTTACATGACGAAGACTTTTAGAACATAGAAACTTCATAGAAGGTTACAAATCCCTAGTGTTATTAACTTGGAGTCTTCGATCAATAATGTGTTACAGTAATGATAAAAAATGAGTTATTTTGCATATTAAACTTTTCTCACATATTAAAAGACTCATCCCAACCACGCATTTAAAAAAATTCAATGGCTGAGATTAAACTTTCTTTAATATCTCACATATTTTTTAAAATTTTAATATCTCTTTAACCGTTAATCTTTAGACAAAACAAATTATATCTCACGACCAACATTTAATTATATTTCTACATACTAGCACTTTGATATACACTTTCAAGAAACTTTTATTTTTTATTATTTTTATATTTTATATTTTTTACGTTTTTCGTCTTTTTTCTTCGTTGTTGAAACTTGCATGAGAAATCACACGTGATTAAACACTAATTTGAATATTCTAATAAAATCACATGTGATATAAGTATTAAATCACATATGATATGTATTAAAATCATATGTGATTTAACACCAAATCACATATGATTTTATTAGTATATTCAAATTAGTATTTAATCACATGTAATTTCTTTATGCAAGCTTCAACAACGAAAAAATCGTAAATAATTAAAAAATCATAAAAAAAAACATTTTTTTTTCGAAAGTATATCAAAATGTTCATCCATAATTAAGTGCTCGTCGTGAAGGTATAATTTATTTTCACTTAATGATTAAAGGTTTAAGAAATATTAATATTTGAAAAAATAAATAAATAAATAAATAATAAGTGAGTTTTTCAAATATTGGGTTTAATCTCATCCATTGGATCAACTGGAGATAGAGGGTGAAGATTGGTCATTTGGTATCTAAATAAAGTATTGTATGTAAATTGTATTAAATAAAATGATAAGTTTTTTTTTTTTTTTTTTTTTTTTTTTTTTTTTTTTTTTTAGTTGTTCAGGCCATAAGTTTAAAAGTGTTTAATGAAAACAAATGTTTTTTTAAATAACTTAACTTGCATATAAACCATGAGTTATTTTGGTAGACATCAAAAATTTAATTTCTTTTTAATATTAATGAACATGAGAATATAGTAATTTAAGTTCATTTAATGCCTCAACCTCTACCATCGTGGCACAAGTTAGAAATTCCCAATGATATAAAATGCAATGCTGGTTCTCGCTGCCGCGCCTGGGCGCCAGATTTTTGTTTATACACAAGTTAGAAATTCCCAACGTTTATATAATCCGTCTATATCTATACTCATATATAAATCACCAATATGTTGAAGCAAACTCCATATGCAATTCCAAATCAATTTATGATTTCAACCACATTGCCCAAAAGTATATAAATTTATACTTGCCTAATTTCAAAGTTAAAATATTGTAGAATGTTAAAAAAATTTTAAAAAAAAATAATTAAAAAAAAATCATCCCATTTTTAACCTTTCTTTCAACTTCTTTCAAAATTTCCTTGAACCCATTTCATTTATTTACTCACTCCTACGCACAACAAATATGCAAAATACACACACGATTATTTTGGCCGTTGCTATGCACAGATACCATGCTATTCTTACAAAACGCTAAAACTTATTTTTGTACTTTTCCCAAATTATAGGTCTAGCTTCATGTTGCACACAGTTTAAGACATTTTCAATAACCACATTTTTCATTGATCAAATAACAATTATACAAACTAAAGTATTTTTTAAATAATTAAAATATGAAAGTGAATAAGTATTTTGAGACAACCTAAAATACAAACATAAACTTATAAATTAAGCCGAAAGAAGTGATACTTATCTCATAAGTTTTTCATATACATAAAGAAAACCTTATCCATTAATAATTCAGATAATAGTACAATCGCTTTAAGAAAAGAAAAAAAGACAACTATAACAAGCCCCACGCACTCATCACATTATAAAAAGAATCTTAATTTATTTATAGTAAATTATATTGTTAGTCCATGTTCACGTTTAGTTCTCACTTTGAAAAAATTATTACAGACCTCTCTAACGTTTCGAATTTTTCTCGTTGTTGGTCCGAGCCTAACGCTCGTTAATTAATCTCGTTATCTTTCACACGTGAGTTCGGTATTTTTTTCCTTTTGCGTTTTCATCTCCTACCCCAAATTTGTTCTTAAACGAGTTTTTTTCTTACCCATGTGTTGCCGCAGGACCATTGCGTCGATTCTAATAAAGTTTAATACATAAGTACTATTTTCATTCATGCTTCGCCACGTGACCATTGGTTGTAACTTTCAACTTGTGGCATTAATATATGTTGTAGTACGAATCCTAGAGTTATAATATTTTAGTTAAAGGAATTACCAAGCAAATGCGAAGTTTAGACCTATAGTTCCTAAGCTAATACAAAGTGAGCGTGGATGACACTTCCATAAGGTATTAAAGTTCCTATACACTAGTCATGCATTTCACCCAAAAAGTACATAAAACGGTAAAAATTGGTTGTGATTACTCACCTTAGTCGGAAGAGTAACGGAGGTAAGTACGGCTCAAAAAGACTACTAGGCAAACCCGACAAATATGCACCTTCAACTCACGATCTAAGACAAGTAAAGTAATACTTATTAGACTCTATACTGTATGCTCGGACTAGAAGACGAAAAATAACAAGTCAAAATACTAGTTTCGTCATAATATAACACATTCTATTTTGGGATAATTCCAAAAATGACCAAGTTGCCCAAAAAGAAAGTTGCCCAAAAAATATAAAACTTGCCTTAAAAAACGGACACTTGGCGTCCCCTGGTTGACTTGCGCAGTTGCCCAAAAGCCATTTTGGGAATTTTAAAATCTAAAAGGCTAGACGACTGGGCAACTTGGCCATTTTTTGAATTATCGCTTTTATTTTTAGTCACAAATACTCAAATCAGTCCAGCTTTTAAGGTCATAACGGGCAACAAATTCACTAAGTTAAACTTGTCCACTGGTCAAGCCCTTCACATATGTCATTATACAGTGTCTTAAGTGTCTCCTATAATTGTCACAGATTTTATAACAGACTTTTACCTGATCTATTTGACCTGACTCTAAAAATGGTCAATTTCTGGACATATAAAAGTAAATTGACAAGCTGAGGGTTTAAATGGTGGTTTTATGGTTAGGACCAATGAGATAATTTAAATAACACATAGAAGCACCTCCCATATCAATTTCAAGTAAAGATTTGTCATGGTTCATATTTATTTATTTATTTATTTATTTAGTACAAGTGTTAAAAATGAGTTTTCTAGCAGACTTGACACATGTTGCCATTTTAGATATTTCACTAACCAACGACCTCATCTTTTTGAGAAATTTACATTTCTGAAAACTAGACTCACTTGATTCTAGAATCAAAAATCATGTTAAAAGACCTATTTTTCATTAAAATTTCACCCAAACAATCTAACCCAAAGATTTACATAATGAGCTGTTTGAATTTATCAATACCAAAACATATCTATGCACCACCTAATCAATCAAAAATGACCCAACCAACTTCTACACTCATTTTATATACGTTTTAGCCTCATTTTTATCAATTAAACTTTGTGGTATCGTAGATCTAAGAGCTTCTTTTATGTATGATCTTAAAAGTATGACAAAATTCTAAAATCAAGACTTTTAGCTAGTTTTCTTGCACCAATCTTTAAATGAAAACAAAAAATCAACTAACCAAAGTTCTTACACATTATTCTAACTATTAAAAGTGTGTTTTACCATAATATTCACAGATGCATAAAATGTAAGAAAAGTTTATAAAAACTTTACTTTTAGAGATTTTTTGTGTAAGAAAGACACAAGTCTTCTTGCACATTGTGATTTACCTTAAAAAATGACTTCCAACTTTTGTGAAGGCGATGGAGGTGGTGCGGTGATTGTATGGCAGCAATAGGAGGAGAAAAGAAGAGAGAAAAACTCAAATTTGTAAAGTGGTGAATGAAGAAAATATGAAGTGAAGTTTATATATGGTGTTGTAAGAGCCTGGGGTATCGTGGTGCCATTCATGGCACCAATCCCACCAACCCAAAATGATGAACGGCGCACCACTACGAATCTAGCGCCAAGGAAGCCTGCGCCGTATTTGCCAGCCCACGCCATTCGCAATTTTTCTTTCTTTTCTGGTCAAATTCGAACGTTAGAATTGAATTGGAGAAGAAAGGGAGAGTTTGGTAAAGGTAATATTACCGTTTGGAAGTGATTTTAACAAAAAAATAAAATAAAAATAAAATAAAATAAATAACCCACAAAATTACCTATAAATACACTAACAAATCACACACACTTCCAATATATTTCATAACAATTACTATCTACTTTTTCTCAATTTTTTTCCAACCAAAATGAATCCTAACTCATCATGGATTAACAACATGCTCAACGACCCGTCGAACCAAATGACAGGCTCGTCTTTAAATCCGGCCAACAATCCGAGCTTGTCTTCGAATCCATACAATCAATCGCCTTAATTTCCTACCTTCCCAACAAACCCATACATGAATCCCGATGAACAAATGCTATATAGTCAATGGAAAATGCAAAAATATCAACAACTTTCTCAACAACATCAACAACTAAACCGAGGCACCACTTCCCAACCAAATTCTGACCATGCATCCCTCCATCTACGAGACAAAGACGTAGACAACGAATACGAAGATGAAGAAGAGGTGATCCTGACCCCGACGTCGAAGAAGACGAAGACGAAAACGAAGACGAAGGGGAAGACAAAGAAAACCACCGAAACGCAAGCTACGCAAGGTGGTACTCGACCTCGTAACGTGTGGCCCCAAGACGAGGAGTTGCTTTTGGCGAAGTGTTTCATTCAAATATCCAAGGATACAAAGAGGTACGGGCCAATCAAGGGATACCTTTTGTTATAGATTTCTCGACGTATACAATATGAAAGCCGAGAAACACAAGTGGACTATTTGTACCAAGAACATATTGATGGGAAAGTGGACTCCAATGAATAAAGAGGTTACCAAGTGGAATTCGTTAGTAAATGAAACAAGTGTTATGAGTGGGGAGAGTGATAAAAAACGGTGACGGGTAGTGACTTTAAACACATGAGCGCTTGAGGCTTTTTGAAAGACAAGCACAAGTGGAAAAATCCCGAATCGATATTGGCAAGGTGAAATCGTCTTCGGGTTATGGAGGAGGAACCCGAGCATTTTGGACCAGATGCGTTGCCACGGCTTGATGGCATGCACCGGATTTCTAAGATTCAACGTTCGTCAAACTTGACCGCGAGTTTTGGTTCAAACCCGACAATGTTTCAAGAAATGATGCAACAACAAATCAAGTTAGACCGCAAGGCAAAGATGGATGCTATCGAACGAGAGTCACTCGTGAGAGTTACTTATATGAATCTCAAAAGATTTTCGAGGAGATGCGAGTGCTACAAATGAATACAAACAAGATGGATCCAATCGACGTGGCGATCGTGAAAGCCCAAAAAGCACCAATCCGGGCAACGTATCCAACCGACGAGTACTAGATTTTTATTTCTATGTTTTATGTACTAGGTTTTTATTTTTATGCATTTTTTATTTTTAAATTAATGTAATGTGTGTTGTTTTTATTTAATGAAGTTTATTTTAGTTAATATTATGTATGTTTTATGTAAAAAAAAATAAAATAAATAAAAATTGGAGAACGGCACCACATTTTCTGGTGCCAACGGTAACGGCACAAAATGTGGTGCCAAAGGTTTTCTGTTGTCGTTCTGTGTTTTGCTGACGTGCACCACTTCTAGAGAACGGCAGGAGCCGAACGGCTCCACGATACCTAATGCTCTAAGAGATGTGACATCTCTTGCAACAAGGCGGATGGTGTCACACGGGTCAAAAAAAATAATAATAATAAAAAAAATAATAATAATAAAATAAAAGATATCATTATTTAGTGTATATTTTATGTATAATTTATTGTGTAGTTAGTTAAGTGTATAATGTAAAAGGTATATGTGTTAAATTAAAACGTAAACTTACAAAAACGTAACTTTTAAAGAGAAATATGCGAGTTAGTTAAACTAACTTTCATAAGAGTGGTGACACTAACTTAAAGTTACTTGAACATGTCGTTGACCGTCTAGACATTTAAATAAAAGGTATAATGTTAAGACATAAGAGAATAAACGCGATAACGAGTTTACCGGGTGAAAGTAAAAGTTGAAACTTATAAAATGTCTTAAGTTTATAAAATAAATGACTTTAGTATTTTTGAAATGACATTAGCATATCGTGATGTTTAAACGACGTTTAAATAATATCCTAGTTTGAAGGTGTGTTCGAAGTATAAACGGTGAAAAGATCAACTTACCCTAGTACCTAACATATTGCTAGATAACGAGCGTTACGTTTTTGGATCAACGCGAGCAAAAATCAAAACGTCGAGGAAGTCTGCAGTTATTTTTTCATAGTGGGGGACTGGGAGGAACAAATGTTTCGTAGTGACGAAGCAAGAGGCAATAATGCCACAGAAAAACAAACGAATAGGAATCTTCTAGAAAGAAAGCAAAAACAAAAGCAAAACAAATAAACAGTGAAAGCATTGACTCAGCATTGACGATCACACTTCACTTTATAAAAGCAGTCTCGTGAAGTAACAAACCCACTTATTTTTCGCTGATCATCATTATCCCTCAGCACTCTCTGGTGAATATCTCTTTTTCATAAACATGTTCATTCTAGTTATATTTATATGATTCCTTATTATTAATTTCGTAACTCATAGTTTATAGTATCACTGAAATTGGGGTAATTAAACTATAATGCGTGTTAGTTTGTTTCTTATCTAAACAGCATTTTGTTTGTTGAAACTGAAAATAATAGTTAATTAGTAGTAGTAAAATAATACTCGTAGTTAATTATTACTATCTATTACTGTATGTTGTTGTTGTTGTTGACTTGTTGTGATGTATATCTTAAAGTATGTGTTGTGTTTATATGTTTAGTGTTTGTTATGGTAATTTTGTTATTAAAGTGTATATCAATTGTTTGTTTGGGTTTACATACAGAATTGGGAGAGTAGCTTTTTGACGGAATCTTTTGATAATGTTGATTGTTAGTATATATATTTTTTTACCAAATATATATATATATATATATATATATATATATATATATATATATATATATATATATATATATATATATATATATATATATATATAGGCAAAGGATCACGTGCGGATTTTTTTAATTCGTGCGGACGTACGGATAGATCTGGGCCATCCATCCAGATCTGAAAGTCAAGATCTGACGCAACGATCACGGTACCAATTGACACTTCAAACGATTTTTTTAATTTTTTTCNTAAAGCGTAAACTTACGAAAACGTAACTTTTAAAGAGAAATATACGAGTTAGTTAAACTAACTTTCATAAGAGTGGTGACACTAACTTAAAGTTACTTGAACATGTCGTTGACCGTCTAGACATTTAAATAAAAGGTATAACGTTAAGACATAAGAGAATAAACGCGATAACGAGTTTACGGGGTGAAAGTAAAAGTTGAAACTTATAAAATGTCTTAAGTTTATAAAATCAATGACTTTAGTATTTTTGAAATGACATTAGCATATCGTGATGTTTAAACGACGTTTAAATAATATCCTAGTTTGAAGGTGCGTTTGAAGTATAAACGGTGAAAAGATCAACTTACCCTAGTACCTAACATATTGCTAGATAACGAGCGTTACGTTTTTGGATCAACGCGAGCAAAAATCAAAACGTCGAGGAAGTCTGCAGTTATTTTTTCATAGTTGGGGACTGGGAGGAACAAATGTTTCGTAGTGACGAAGCAAGAGGCAATAATGCCACAGAAAAACAAACGAATGGGAATCTTCTAGAAAGAAAGCAAAAACAAAAGCAAAACAAATAAACAGTGAAAGCATTGACAAAGCATTGACGATCACACTTCACTTTATAAAACCAGTCTCGTGAAGTAACAAACCCACTTATTTTTCGCTGATCATCATTATCCCTCATCACTCTCTGGTGAATATCTCTTTTTCATAAACATGTTCATTCTAGTTATATTTATATGATTCCTTATTATTAATTTCGTAACTCATTGTTTATAGTATCACTGAAATTGGGGTAATTAAACTATAATGCGTGTTACTTTGTTTCTTATCTAAACAGCAATTTGTTTGTTGAAACTGAAAATAATAGTAGTTAATTAGCAGTAGTAAAATAATAGTTAATTATTACTATCTATTACTGTATGTTGTTGTTGTTGTTGTTGTTGACTTGTTGTGATGTATATCTTAAAGTATGTGTTGTGTTTATATGTTTAGTGTTTGTTATGGTAATTTTGTTATTAAAGTGTATATCAATTGTTTGTTTGGGTTTACATACAGAATTGGGAGAGTAGCTTTTTGACGGAATCTTTTGATAATGTTGATTGTTAGTGTATATAATTTTTTTTTTTATTATTTTTAAAATTTTTATTTCTTTTTTACTATTGAAGGAAAGTATCATTTCACTTATGGTTTCACTGTGAGTTAACTGTTGTTTAAGTGCTAATTTGGTGATTTTATAGGTAGATTTAGGCTATGTTTGGCAAAAGTAGCAGTGAGCCACAGTTCACTACTCACCGCTCACAGCTTCTTAAAGAAGCATTGGAAAAATGAGGTTTCCTAAAAAGTAGCAAAGCTCACCCGTCTTTTGCCAAACGAACACTAAAAATCAAAAAGCTCATTGCTCACCGCTCATCGCCCCAAAAAGCTCTGCGCCAAACATAGCCTAGGCTATGTTTAATGTGTAGCAGTTTAGTGCATTTTACATTTTTTTTTTCTTTCAAAACTATACTTTTTAAATGCTACTTGAAGAAGCATATAGGTTTTTTTTTTTTTTTTTTTTTTATTTTTTTTTTTTTTTTTTTTTTTTTTTTTTTTTTTTTTTTNTTTATTATTATTTTTTTATTTTTTATTATTATTATTATTTTTTTTCGTTATTTTACACTTTATAATAACATATACATTTTTTTGTGTTTTTGAACGGCAATTTTTGTACACCCTATACCACCTATCTCACAATATATCTCACAAATGCCTCCAGCGAGGCTCAAATCACAACCTCTAGCTTGGTGGGCAACTCACATACCACTCGACCAAAGGCCTTGGGTAATACATCTACGTTACCAAACATATTCATAAGCAGTTTTTGGATAAAAGGGATTTTTCACCCTTGTAAAATGCATTACACCAAAAACATTGAAGTACAAAGGATGAGGGTGACTTCCCTCATCTCAGTCCCTTAGGACACTTACAGACTCTGATATAAGAATGACAAATCATTCCTATAACTTACCTAATTAATAAGCAGTTTTGCCAAACATACCGCAAGTGATTAACGGTATTTAGTGTTTGGATTAAGTCATGAAACTGCTTATGTAGTTGTTAATAGTAAAAACAGTTTCGAATGAGTTAGTATGTTTTAATCGTATAAAAGCAGCTTAAAATAAGAATACCAAACACTCTATAGGTACTAGTCAAGTTATATTGATTTGAATGTGCATTTCCGTGATCATTGAGTTGATATTGCTTATTACTGAATAAGTGACTGGATAGAATGTTAAGTGATTTAATCTGCCATAAAAAAACATATCAGTGGGGGTAAATTTGGCATAAAAGACTTTTGTTTGCCACTGAACAAAGTAAAAAGGGCAGGTTTGTCACTGATCTTTGGGGAGTCCTTATTTACTATTGAACAATTTGCTTAGTGTCATATAACTGTTAAGTGGACTTATTTGTATTGGATTGGTATTAGTATTTGTGTTAGACTAGTATTTGTATTGGTTTAGGCTCAAGCTCAAGTGTTAGGTTTGTCATTAATATTATAAAGGGTCTTTTGTAAACACTATTATAAATCAATATTATTAATCACTTTGGCTCGAGCCCAAACCAATACAAAAGATATGTGGTAATTTAGGATGGATATTCGCTCTTTTTAACTTACATGATCATAGTTTGTGTTTTTCCTTTGATTAATAAGTATTCATATTTTTTTCATGAAAAATGTGCTTTAAATGTAATTTTAGTTTTATTTTTAATTGTAGTCACTGATTATTGTTTTATAATGTTAAATTACAGCTGAAAACAACGCTATTCGATGGTTAAGACAGTTGACGTGTCTGGATTCCCCAGATTAGAACCCGCAGACAAAATCAAGACAGTTCTAGAAGGGTATACGGGTATTGGTAGTATCGAGGCTCTAGAGGTCAAACAAAAAAATGGAGGGACACGAGCCTATGCAAGAGTCCAGTTCACAACCCGAGAAAAAGTAGATTACATTATAGACTTGGCTAGTCGTAGGCGTTTATGGTATGATAGATCTTATTTGAAAGTTTGGGAAAAGGATATGGACCTTGTACAGAAGCCTAGACACTATGCACTCAAAATGGATGGTGTAACTCTCCACTTTGGTTGCCAGGTGTCAAAGCAGGTTTTGTCGGTGTTACATACAATGAAAAATGCATCAGTGAAATTTGGTTTTGGAGCAAGGAAGTTGTACTTTGGTGTTACAGAATATGGTGCTAGTTACAAGCTGCAACTCTCATATGAGAATATTTGGCAAGTTCAGTTTCATCGTCCACGTGGCCTTACTTCAAGGTTTCTTGTTATTCAGGTCAGTTGTTACTGTTAGGGCTGTTCAAACTCTCTACTTGATATTTCGGATTTGGATACTCTATTTTGTCATCTAATATTCTTATCAGAAATTTCGGCTAAGCCGAAAATTCGAATTTCATAATTCTGTACTCTTATATAAGTTTTTTATGAAAACTCGATCGATTTATTAGTAATACAAACTAAAAGAAAAACAATATGAAAGAAATGTAGTTTTCTGGATTTTCGGATACTTAATACAACCTAAGTTGTTTCTTCTGTTTGTCTTGTGATTTTAAATCTATATGTGAATATCTGTTATTTTATGTCCTTCACTAGTAAAACGTAGTTTAAGAGTTCTTAAAGACTATTCCACTGTAATGATTCTTGATTAGTCAAATTCAATAAGAAGCTAGTGTATTAGGTAGATGTTTATGCAGTCAATAAAATAATAAACTAATAGTAATGCCTGGTAATAAAACAAATACACTATTGATATCCTTAAAAGATTTACAAATATGACCATCAAGTTTGATACGTTTGGTCCCTAGTTTCATGTTTCATATAATGTCATCTACATATCTGATTCTATGCACTAATAAGATAAAGCAGTAGACCTTTACTATATTGTTTTAGAGCTGAATGAAATTGTCTTTTTATCTACAGCTATTTGGCGCTCCTCGAATTTATAAGAAAGTTGAAAACAACGTGTACAACTTCTATTGCGAAGATCCCGATGATCAGTGGGTTAGGGCTACTGACTTTACTTCATCGGAGGCAATTGGTCAATCATCTCATTTGTGTGTGGGACTTTCACGCGACATTGATCTTAATCTTCGTGACTACTTCCCATACTATGAAGAAAGTAATCATCCATTCAATCTAACGACTGGTCATAGTTTTTCTCAAAGGTCAGACGCAAAGCTAGTCCCAATAGTAGGTCCTGCCCAAGGTGTTTGTCTCCCTTACAATATTGTTTTCAAGATTTGTGCATTGGTTCAGCATGGTTGTATTCCGGGACCTGTACTTGATTCCAAATTCTATGAGTTGTTGGACCCACAAAGGCGAGACTTGGCTTCAATTGAATATGTTCTAGAAAAACTTTATTATTTGAAAGAGTGTTGTTATGAACCTGTGAAGTTGATCACTGAAGAATACTGGAAAAATAGTATCCGGAAAACTAGTAGGCTAAGAGCCCCTGCTATCTCATTAGATCCTGATGCTGGTCTTGTGTATGTTAGACGGGTTCAAATTACACCATCAAAGGTGTACTTCTGTGGGCCCGAGATTAATGTGTCCAATCGGGTTTTACGCCATTATTCAGATTATATTGATAATTTTCTCCGTGTATCGTTTGTTGATGAAGAGTTGGAGAAACTTTATTCAACAGATTTATCCCCACGTGCAATTAGTCAAAATGCTGAAAGTAAAACCGGTATTTATACAAGGATTTTGTTGATTCTTAAGGATGGAATTGTAATAGGCGGGAAGAAATTTGAATTTCTTGCTTTCTCATCGAGTCAGTTACGGGATAATTCTGCTTGGATGTTTGCTGCAACTGGTAGAGTCAACGCTGCTAGTATAAGAGAATGGATGGGTGATTTTAGCCGCATTAAGAATGTTGCCAAATATGCTGCTAGGCTCGGTCAATCGTTTGGTTCATCAAAGGAGAGTTTAAGTGTTGCACAATATGAAGTCGAAAAGATTCCTGATGTAGAAATAGTTAGAAATGGTACTAAGTATGTTTTTTCTGATGGCATCGGGAAAATATCTGCTGCGTTTGCTAAACGTGTGTCGAAAAAATGTGGGTATGGATTTATTCCCTCTGCTTTTCAAATTCGGTACGCGGGGTATAAAGGTGTCGTGGCTGTGGACCCCACCTCAGACATGAAATTATCGCTAAGAAAAAGCATGTCCAAATTTGAATCTGATAACATAAAGTTAGATATTCTTGCAACAAGTAAATATCAGCCGTGTTATATGAATCGCCAGCTCATCACGCTTCTTTCTACTCTTGGGGTTCGGGATTATGTCTTTGAAAGGAAACAAAAAGAAGCAGTTGACTTACTAGACGCGATCTTAAAAGAGCCACTGAAGGCACAAGAGGCGTTAGAGTTGATGTCACCAGGAGAAAACACCAACATTATGAAGGAAATGCTTTCGTGTGGGTATAAGCCAAACGCTGAACCATTTCTTTCAATGATGCTGCAAGTGTTTCGTGCAGCAAAGTTGCTTGAAATCCGTACTAAAACGAGAATTTTTGTTCCTAAAGGAAGGGCAATGATGGGATGTTTGGATGAAACCCGTACACTTGAATATGGTGAAGTGTTTGTGCAATTTTCAGGTGCCGGAAAAAGGCCATTGAGTGATGATCATAGCGGAATCGGGCAAAACAATGTCAAAATTGTTGTTGGCAAAGTGGTGGTTGCTAAAAACCCGTGTTTACATCCTGGTGATGTACGAGTCTTGAAGGCGGTTAATGTTCCAGCATTGCATCATATGGTGGATTGTGTTGTTTTTCCTCAGAAAGGACAAAGGTATTATTTTAATGCCATTTGCTATAGTATCACTGTATGCTTATGTTTGGATTGTCTTTTGCTACTGTTCATATCTAATTGCATGTGAATATAATTGCAGGCCTCATCCCAATGAATGTTCAGGAAGTGATTTAGATGGAGATATATACTTTGTGTGCTGGGATCCGGATCTAATTCCACCTAGGCAAGTCGAGCCAATGGATTATACCCCAGCACCAAGTATTGAACTGGATCGCAATGTTACTATTGAGGTACATATGCTTTACTATGAATACTCTTAACTTCGTTCTGGTTCTGTTTCACAAATTTTGTCCTCTTTTCGCTTCCTATTGCACAACGTTTTGAAGCTATTTGTACTGCAGTATCTTGGGCAGTTTTGGCTCAAATGCATATAACTGAGGTCAATTTTGGCTCTTTTTAGTTAATGCCTTGGGTTTGTTTGGAGAAGTACATATACAAACAAGCTAAAACCAAAAACTGCCAAAGAAATAGCAAATTAAACGGGCTGGATTGGGTTGTGTTGACCCACTAACGTATTGCCATATTTAGTTGAATCTCATAACATAATTAAAGTTCCAACACTTGATTGTGACACCTGTACTACTCGGATATGTTTGGTGACACGTTTTCTTATTTTTACTAATACATTTAAACTTTGATAGTTTCATTTTATATATTGCTTAATAAAAATCGCAAGAAAATTAAAAAAATCTGTGGGAACCTGTTTGTCTTTTTTATAAAATTTTCCCATTTTGACCCATTACCCAATCTGCCCGTTTTGCCACATCTACCAGTTGTTTGATATAAATTATAAGATTATGAATAGATGCTTGCTTTTTCTTTTACTTTATTTCTATTAGAATCTTGTTTCTGTGATATCCACTTCAGGAAGTCGAGGAGTACTTCACAAACTACATTGTCAACGACAGTTTAGGAATAATTGCAAATGCCCACACCGTCTTCGCAGACCGGGAACCCCTAAAAGCAATGTCTGCACATTGTGTAGAGCTTGCAAAGCTTTTCTCAATTGCTGTTGACTTTCCTAAAACTGGTGTCCCAGCAGAAATACCCGCACATCTTCGTGTCAAAGAATATCCAGATTTCATGGAAAAACCTGACAAACCCACATACCAATCAGGAAATGTAATTGGGAAACTCTTTCGGGAAGTCAAAGACATCGCACCACAAGACAGCCCGGTCAACCCCTTTACACGCGAGGTGGCGAAACAGACTTATGATTCTGACATGGAAGTAGATGGCTTTATGTTATACGTTGATGAAGCCTTTGACTTCAAAACAGAATATGATTACAAACTCGGTAATCTGATGGATTATTATGGAATAAAGACAGAGGCAGAACTATTAAGTGGTAGTATTATGAAAATGTCAAGATCTTTTGACAGAAGAAACGATGCTGAAGCAGTTGGTTTAGCTGTTAAGTCGCTAAGGAAAGAAGCCAGAAACTGGTTTAAAAAGGATAGGGGGGGTTTAGATGATGGGGATGATAATGTCTACGCAAAAGCATCTGCTTGGTATCATGTCACGTATCATCCGAATTATTGTGGTATGTACAACCAGGATATGAAACGTGATCATTTTTTGAGTTTCCCATGGTGCATTCATGATAAGCTCATTGAGATCAAGAGACGTAAACTGAATGATTTCAAAAGGTATGTTGACTCCGATTGGCTTCAAAAGCAGTTTAAAACTACACTGTATGTCTGAATGTGGTGTGACTATGCTCTTCAAGTTACCACGAGGTAGAGTTGGACTTGGTTTAACCTATGTAAATACCCGCGCAACTGTCAAAGTGTCGTAATGTCGGTTATTAGATTGTGTTTGTTAAGTTAGACTGTGTTTGTTTAAGTTCGAGTTTGATGTAAATATTGTTATTGCTTTTACTATTGAGGTCTCTTGGTACTTTTGGTCCAACTGATAATAATTTGAGTCTTTGGCTATCGGTGCAATTTGGAACTTGGTTTGATCAGCATGTAAATTACTATGCAAGTTTAGTGCCTGTTATTTCTATTGGTTTTTGATTGCTTAAATTAAGGTTTAGTTAGGACTTGTAATACTAGTTAGAGGCTTAGAGCCAATGACCTTACAAACTTCCATTTCAAGCGAACGTGATAAATAAATGATCGGTTTACTAGAAAACCATTTAGTCAAAAAGGCCTGCTGACGTAGGAATCGAATCTGGATTACTCAACGATTATCTATTGATGTAAATATGTACGCCCAAAATTCTCTGGGTAAAGACCATAAAATAACAACTTACTTTCTTCATTTTACCGAGATGAAACACTTACTTTTTTATTAACATTTAAGCCAACGAAACTTTCAAATATTGTTCTGAGGTCAGCAAAAAGACTAATTATATTAAAAATAATACTTGAAATGACTATATTACCCTTGTCTTCTTAAACTATACCCCTCATCTTCTTCCATCTTTTCTTCTAGCTTTCTACTTCACACTTTAGTCCACCAACACCCTCTCTCTTTTTTCTCCTACAATGGAGAATTATCACCATCGTCCTTCAACCACCGTCAACCACCAATCGCCACCACTAAATCCGATCACCATCAACGACCCAAACAACTCATGCAACCCAACAACCTNGTTGATGGTGATCGGATTTAGTGGTGGCGATTGGTGGTTGACGGTGGTTGAAGGACGATGGTGATGATTCTCAATTGTAGGAGAAAAAAGAGAGAGGGTGTTGGTGGACTAAAGTGTGAAGTAGAAAGCTGGAAGAAGATGAGGGGTATAGTTTAAGAAGACAAGGGTAATATAGTCATTTCAAGTATTATTTTTAATATAATTAATCTTTTTGTTGACCTCAGAACAATATTTGAAAGTTTCGTTGGCTTAAATGTTAATAAAAAAGTAAGTGTTTCATCTCGGTAAAATGGACTCCATTGAACCCTGGTCGTCGTTTTTACTGTTGCCATAAACTTGTAAGTTTTCATTTGATTGATTTTTTCATCTTGTTTAACAGCGAATAATTGAAACAATGATTGATTGTAGGATGATTGTGGGTTTTTTGATTGGTTTGATCAACCAATGTGTGCTCGAGCAGTGACCATTATTCCTGGTTTGCTAAGGGCACGGAATGATCTTGAACAAGCAAACAATGCATTGGTTGCTCAAAATAGAAGATTGAAAAAATTGTTGATTTGCAGTTGGATCATCTTTTTAGTGTATTTGTATATGTAGGTTTTTAGTTTGACTTGAAAGAATTGACCCAAATATGTAATGGTTAATTTGCTCCTTTTGTATTAGCCTTTGTATTTCAATGAAGAATGTTGTGTTAAAAAATTGTGCAAGTGTTAAAAAAATGTGTGCAAGTGTCAAACAAAACTGCATACTTGATGTTGGTTGTAATGCCAAAAGTGCATATGTATTAACAGTAAAAACTGCATATGTGTCAAACAGAACTGCAAACACAAAAGACACATAAAGTGTCATTAGTCATAACAGGCATAAACTCAAAAGACATAACATCCATAAAGTCATGCAGAAACATGATAAAGTGCCACAGTTAAACACATTAGAGTCATACAGTCATAGTGTAAAAAGACTTAAACTAAAGATAGTGGAAAGTAGACAAATCAAGCATTCTTGTTGGGAGTCAATCATCTATTTGTTGTCTTCCTTATCCTTCTCCCGCTACTTGTTTGGCCTACATTTTGAGGTGTAGATGGGCTTGGTTGACTTGCAGATACTGGGACTGCACTTGGTTGACTTGCAGCTGTCCTTACAGAAACTTGACCACCACCCCCAAATGCTTGAACTTGTGGTTGACTTGCATAGGCTTGAACTGGAGTTGCAGCATGTTGGATTGACTGTGGTTCAGTTACAGAGGCATGACCATGAGTTGTAGCTTGTTGGCTTGCATAATGCTTTTTTCTCTTCCTAGATGCTTGTTGGCTTGCAGCTTGTGGTTGGCTTGCAGACTGTGGTTGGCTTTCAGGTTGTGGAGATGATCTTGGTTGGCTTTGAGAAGCTTGGCCCTGACTTGCAGAAGCTTGGCCTTGGCTTGCAGCTTGAGCTTGAGGTAGCTTGCATCCTCTTTTGTTGTGTCCTTTGCCTTTGCAAATCTTACAAGTGACCTGTAGCCCTTTCCTACATATCTTCCCTGATTGCACCATACTTCAACCTCACTAGCACTCTTTTTTCTTCTTTTTTTTTTTCTTTTTTTTTGTGGCCTACCAATCTGTACATGAATCTTAGGTAGAAGCAATGTTGTTGGCCAATCATTATTCACCCATAAGTGTCTACCAACCACAGGATTGATCTTAAACGCGTATTGTTTTTTCCAAGTTTCTAGCCTATATGATGAGTGGACCCAATCTTCAGGCAATCCCACATCCATTCCATGATCTGCCATATCATGAATGCATGCTACTGCATGTTTACAAGGGATACCAGACACTTCCCATTTTCTACAAGAACAATGCCTATCAGTAAGGTTAACAACACATTGATAACCATGAGGTCCTTTAGCTTGATACAAATCTAATTCATTCCATTCTGCTATGTAGTTCACAGAAGCCTCTTTAATTTGGTTAAAGATTTTTGTAGCAGCAGGAGTGAGTGGACCTTGACTTTTTTCAATGATTTTTTGCACAATGACAATCCTTTTCATTAGATTGGCTCTTACATACTCTAAGGCATATATGATTGGTGAGTCCCTAGCATTTCACAAATGTTGTTGATAAGCAAATCGTAATGTGCCCTACCTGTATATGATTTGTATGATGTGTGTGTAAGAACATAAGGAATAAAAGAGCATAACACCAAATCTTAACACTGAAAGTAAGTTTGCATTACCAGAAAAATGGGATCTGCTCCAGTGTTTTGGTGCAATTTTCTTCAACTATTCATATACTTGTACATGATAGGATTTCATTTCATTCAGCACATTATTGAGTTCAATAGTTGTTGTTGAAGTTGCAGCTTTTCACAATATCTCTTTAAACCTCCCACCTTTCCAAAACAGGTTCATATTGTCATTAATATGTCTAACACAGAACCTATGCTTAGCTGCTGGAAACAACCTCTTAATTGCTGGTAACAGTCCCTTTCACCAGCTTTGAAGCCTTTTTTCAAGGATCCCAAACATACATAAGTCCTTCTAAACATCCTGGTTGTAGATTCAGGATCTCTTTTTCTATAAACATCTAACTTAACTGTTGTGTTTGGATTAGCATCTTGCAATTCTAACACATAGTCTTTCAACAAACCATATTGCACTTCAGCATCACCCTTTAGAGCAGACTCTGCCTTTGCTTTTGCTCTAGAATCTCTATGAATAGAAACACCAACATGAAACTGCTTATGCATTTGATCTTGTATAGCCTTAGTTGGCATCTCTGGATTTAACTGTATCAGATCTTGAACATGTGGAGATAGAAAAGTAGATGTGCAAGCTTTGATTTTTCTAGAATGAAGACATTTATGTTCATCTATAAAAGTCCTAACCACCCACTTTTGGGTTTCTGTCACATAGTGAATGCACACACTCTAAGGACATGTATTATCCTCATCCTCTTGTGCAATTACATTTTTGCCCTATTTTTCCCCTTTACAATATTCTTTCCCTTTTTACTATTCAACATGTCTGAAGTGAACATGTTATCTTTTCCTCTTGTGCTTTCAATAGATTCCTCTTGTCCACCAGGACCACCACTTCCCAAACTTGGAATTGTCCCATGACAAATAGCCTTCATCCTAACCTTATCATTCTTTTTTAACTTAATGTTTCTCATAGTTTCAACAATATGTGCCTGAATTCTCTTCTTAGCATCTTCCTTACTTGCAGACTCTTGCCCAACAAAGAAGTAGTTATGAATCCTATTCTGTGCAACTACTTGTTTTCCTTGTTTCTTTAATTTCCTAAGTGCTGATTTCCTAGCAGTATCACTATCATCACCAAGATCACTTTCATAAGAATCAAAGTCAAAAACCTCAATATCATCCTCTGTTAAGTTCACTTCAGTAGTCAACACCTCATTTACACTATCATCATCAACAGTAAACCTAAAGCCATCCATATTAACCTCTAGTTCCTATATGATGTGTTCCTCATCTACTATATCATGCTCATTATCCACATGATCCCTACCCTGCTCATTATCAACATGATCACTACCCTGCTCATGATCACTAGCCTCCTCATTATCCCCATTATCCTTACCCTGCTCATTATCCACATTATCATTACCCTGCTCATTATCACTATCAATGAAGTTATCCATACCCTACTCATTATCACTATTAATGAAGTTATCCATACCTAGCTCATTATCCATACCATCAACATCTGTACTACCCTGCTCATTATCCATACCCACAACTGTATCAACCTGCTCATTATCCATACCCACAACTGTATCAACTTGCTCATTATCCATAGCCACAACTATATCAACATGCTCATTATCCATAGCCACAACTGTATTAAACTGCTCTACCATATCCACATCTGTATTAACATGCTCATTTAACCACGCAATGGCCAACTGCTTTCTGGACCTAGGCACTGATTTCTTCACAACATTATCTTCATCCAAATCAACTATTTCATTAGTATCATCTACCTCCCTAATCTCCATTCCTTTCCTAAATAAAGGCTTATAAAAGGACTCAACTTTGGTCTCATTGTGTTCAATGTAAACTTCTATAACCTTATGCTTTGAAAGATAACTAATCAAGCTCACAATATCATCATCACTTGCCAATGCTCTAAGTCCCCCATTCCAAGTTTTTCTTAGGTTGTCTGAAGTGATAGAACATAATTTGTTGTGGATCATATTTTAACATTTTTACAATGTTATGAACCACCTCAACCGTAAAGTGTTCACTATCTACAAAATCCATAAATTGTACCTTGCCATTTACATACTTCCTATTAGGTATGCTTGTGAAAATTCCACCATGGTGCACCTTCATTGAAAAGATGTTGGGATAATCGACTGTTTAACAAACAAAACAACATTGTCAGAATTTAAGTTAATCAAATATCAACAAAAAATGTTTACAAAATTACAACTTATTACCGTAAACTACATATGGATCATAAGTGTTAATTGCATAATTAGGTCGAAAACGCCAAACTTGAACTTCCCTATCCATTTTACAATGTCAATCTTAAGGGACGATTTTTGCAAGGCTTTAGAACATATAGGATTTGTTTAGGTTAGAAAATTAGGATTTAGAAAAAGGTAAAGTTAGATTTTGTGGGATTGGGTGGGTGGGTTTGTATAAAAAACATATTTTGTGTGGTCGGGTCGGGGTATTAAAGGGGTTAGTGTATTTTAGTAGGTGAATATTGAGCCAATATTCTAACAAGGATTTGAACATAAAATAGGCCAGACACTCACTGACAGAATATAAGTGGTCATCTAACACACTGATGATCAGTGAGAATGTCTCCCCCTAACATAGGGATGAAGCTCAAATAGCATACTTCAAAGAGTTGGCAAAGGCCAACTGAAGGGGCGCCTACTCACTAATGCAGTCTCAGTAAGTAAGGTACTTGAACAAAACATCAAGGACACTGAGATTTGACAAATGTCTCTATATCCCTGATGGCCTTTCTCTCTTTGTTATTGACCACCTCACCAACTACAATATAACTGACCATAAAGGTATGGTGATCAACGTAACTTCATCATCAGGCTCAAGTTTCAGAGACATCAGGAATCTAGGATGAACAGATATAAGAAGACAAACTCATTGAAACAACATAAGTTCAAGTCCTAGATATCGTCAAAGAGTTTACTTGTTCAATTACTAAGTGCTTGTCAGCCAGAATGAACAAGAAACTCCAGCACAGACACAAGAGATTCACAAGGGCAGGTATATCTTGATGATCTCTCAGCTCTCTGATCAAAGACCAAGATAGTTAGGTGAGTCTATAGAGTTTAAGCGGGAAAACTCTTGGGAAGATAAACTTTGCTCCTTTCCAAGACATAAAAGAAGCTCATAGGAACTCGTAACTGTCAACTCTGGTAAATCAAGGCTAGATGTATAGGCACGTGCCTACCTACGAACAGTCGGCAAGTTCACTATTCTCACGTGAAGCAACAGTAATCACTCCGCTACAAAAACCCGTTCCAACAAAGCAGAATGTGCGCATTCAACGAGAGTAAGAAGTGAGAATTCAGTTAGCATAGTTAGAGTGATAGAATTCTCAACACGCTTAGAAACCAAGCCTAGCTTGCTTCTTCGTGTTCCTTAATTTGTCTCTCCACGGGGATAGCTGTCTGCAACTATCCCCTTGAAAAGTCAACCAAGTTATTATAGTGTCTAAGTGGGTTCTTGAGTAACCTTGTAATTTCACCCATCATGAATTATAAACTCGTTATTATTTCCATGTTCAAACACCACATGTTTATGTATATTTTGTCAATTGATGAGTTGCTCAAGTCAAACCGAACCAACAATGAAAAGACAAAGAAACCCTCGTGTGCAACGCACATGGGTTGACTAACGGAGCAGCACTAACGGCATATGGGCCCAGGGACCCAAAAATGGAATAAAAACTTGAAATGGGGATGTCTGGTGCACTTTCAAAGTTTTAGGGACCAAATCTACAATTTGGCCATACCACATGGACCAAAATTGCAATTAACTCTATTTTTTTTTTATCAAAATTTAGAAAAATTATTTTTCACATTTTATCGAAAATAAAATATCTTTCAAACGGTAAATCGTTAAGCGACGATAAATGCACAATCGCGACGAGAATGTTTTTATCTTTCGGTAGATGGACACTTCGATATACTTTCGATGAACGTTTTTTTTTTTAGTTTTGTTATGGTTTTAAAATTTGCGTCTGGAAAAATCACATATGATTTCATAAAATCACATGTGATTTTAAAATAGCAAATCATATGTGATTTCTCCAAGCGTAAATTTCAACACTTATAAAAAATGTCAGAAAAAAAGTTCCTCGAAAGTATAAAGAAGAGCCCCTCTATAGATAGTAGATTTAATTCTCGTCGTGATGGTATTATTTTTTTCGCGTAACGATTAACGATTTGCAAGATATTTAATTTTAAAGAAAATGATAGAAAATTTATATTTTTTGTTTTGATCAAAAAATTTATAGTTAGAATTGATTCATTGCATCTTTAGAGAATATTGAGTACACATCGAAGTTTTCTCCATAAATCAATTGTTGTCTTTTTCTCTCATATACTTTTGATTGGGTGTAATTTTAAAAAGTAACTCATTTTTAAAACAAATCCAGTAAGACAATCGCTTATTTGTGAAAATAAATTAATTAAAAATCATAATAACTTTAATTCAATGTCGTGTAATTCAATAAGACTTTCCATTTAATCAAACAACCTCATGTAAATTTGAACACATGTTTAGCAATGCTCAAACTTTCTTTCGAAAGGTAATCTTTTATATAATAAAAGAATTACATCATTTCGGAGTTTTTTTAACAAAACAATCTTAGTGGAAAAAAAAATTGGACCAATAGGAATGCTCGATTTTGACACATAGGCGAAATCGAGCAATATGATTGGCCAATAAAAAGTCAAAATTGAATTGATTATGGTCAAACTTTAATAAATTTGGTGGAGAATTTGATTAAGGAAAAAAAAGCATAAAAATATAGGTGTCAAATTTATAAAAATAAAAACTTAAAAAAAGAGGAGGTAATTAATAAAACATTAGTGGTTGAATTTTCTATATATTATATGGAGCTAAGTGTAAAATTATAAATCTCCATGTTTTTAATAAATTTAGATAATAAATAACTAACCCCTTACACTTTATACCCCCTACACTTTATAATATGAACTTTGTTTACAATTACATGAGTATTAGTAGAGGTGGCAATTCGGGTCGGGTTCGGGTTGTCAGGTTGGCGGGTCAGAAAACCCCAACCCAAACCTGACCCATTTAAATTATCGGGTCAACTATGTCAACCCTAACCTGTTTACACATAACCCGAACCTAACCCATTTAACCCGTATATATACTTGGGTTCGCGAGTTAAATAGGTGACACGGGTTGAATAGGTTAAACGGGTTTCGGGTTGACCCATTTAATCCATTTTTATATAAAAGTTGCCACATTACACGAGTTAAATAGGTTAAACGGGTTTGCCGGTCAACCTGTTTAACCCATTTAACCTGTATGATAAAATATAAATATTTTTTAATTTAAGAAAAAAATCTTAAACGGGTTGGCGGGTCGACCCACTTAATTTATTCCCAACCCAAACCTAACCTGTTTAATAAACGGGTTAGATGGGTCGACCCAAACCCGACCTGAAATATATTTAACTCAACCCGAACCTGTTAATTTTCGTGTCGGTTTCAGGTCGGGTTTCGTGTCGGGTCAGAAATTGCCACCCCTAAGTATTAGTATTGGTTTGAGACTTCCATCCATTAAACTTACAAAATTTTATAAATGTACGAATTAGTTTTAATATACGTTAAATACTTTTAAAATAAATATTAGTTTTAAACTTTATCTATTAAAATATCTTTTTACTATTTACGTTAAATATAAATAAGAACTCATGTTATCCTATTTAAAAGTTTAATCTATACGTACACGGGTTTGAATATTAAAAATAGTTAAATATCAAATATTAAGTATGAGTTACTGTGATATGAAAATAAATATACGCGATTGTACTTATAACGACTCATGTAATTATTATTTAAAGTTTATATACGGGTATCCGGAAAAACATTTTTAAAAAACTTTACGGAGTATATTTTAACTCCATCAACGCTCATTATATGCTATTAAACTCGCACATTTTGTACAACATGATATCAGTAGTTAAAGTTAAACAACAACATCAACCTCAACATTAACATCTATGTCAGCTAAACAAAGTTAAATCTTTCATCCAATAAAATTTTTACAAAATATTAATTGATATTAATACATAATGAAAAACTCATGCATACTTATTAGGTGTACTTATATACTAATTTTCACGGGTAAATTCTTATATATCTATATAGTAAACAAAAAAATTTAAATAAATTTGATTTGTGTGTAAACCCAAATCAAAGAACCTTTGACCCAATAACATTATAAGGAGACACGCTCAAGAATCAAATACAAAGTCGTTGCCACAGTTATATTTACAATATCTGCTAACTATTTTTCTTACTTTGAGACATGTTGATACTCTAAGTTTTTAAAATATACATAAGATTTTCTGTTTTTAAACGATAATACTATATAATTAAATTTTTCTGGAAAAACCCCGTGCGTGCACGGGTATTATAACTAGTTATATAGATGCGTCATAGCTCATGACACTTTGTTGTTCAAACCGAATCAAATTTTCAAACATTAAAAACATATAAAAATGAGATATAAGATCATTTGAGGACCAAACTTTTTTTTACATATTAAGGTACTGATCTCCGCCCTCCATCTTTATTTGATCTAATCGATGAGATTAATTACAACAATTTAAAAAACTCACTTTCAAACCGTTAATCGTTAAGTGAAAAAAAATATACCGTTACGACGAGCATTTAATTATCTTTCTATAGATATGCACTTTGATATATTTTCGACAATTTTTTTTTTTTCGTTTTTTTCACCTTTTTTTTCGTGGCCGAGAAAATCACATGTGATATATCACATGTGATATTACACTAATATCACATGTGATATTACATATCACATGTGATTTTTTCGGCCATGAAAAAAAAATGTGAAAAAAACGATTTTTTTTGGTCGAAAGTATATCAAAGTACCCGTCTATACAAAGATAATTAAATGATCGTCGCGATGGTGTAATTATTTTCGCTTAACGATTAACGGTTTAAGAGATATTTAAATTATAAAAAGTGGGTGAAATATTAAAATGCTTTTAATCTTAACAATTGATTTCTTTTTAGATGGATGGTGGGGATGAGTCCTTTGGTATGTAAGAAAATGTTTGGTATTTAATATAACTCGCCTCATAAAATGAACATGTATATTAAAAATTGGGGTTCTTTTAATTTGTGTCCTAGAGGCACATGTTAAAGAAGGTCTCACAGCTTGGGTGTCATATTCTGAATGGCTAGCAACCACTGATTGGTCCTCATTAGCCTCAAGCCTCAGGCCTCACAACCACTTACATGCCATTCAGAGGGTAACACCAATGTTGTGTAACCTTCTTTAACATGTGCTCTTAGGTCACGAGTTAGAAAAATCCTAAAAACTTATATTATAGTAATTTTAACTTAGATATTTTGGATACATGCAATATTACACAATAATTGAAAAAGTTTTAGTCACGCGTTCTAAAAATGCGAGAGCAAAAATTAGTAAAATAAATTATACTAAGATCAAGTTTAAACTATTTCCTTTGTTGTGTCGCACATAATTTTTTTTTTCGTATTCTTTCTTTGGTAAGACATTATAAAAGACCATTTTTACTTCATTATTTTTAGAAAGTTTCTTTTTTAGTTCGTCAGATTGTTTTTCATAAGGAACAATCTCATCTTTATGTGTAGTTGGATTTTTCTGAATCAGTTTAAATCACCCTCAGTAATAACATACTAAGATTTAGGTCTTTTGATTTCACATATGTTTTGAATCTATTTTCCAATATATAAAATCGTCGCTTTCAAAAAATGGACTTTGCATACACTGTCCTTCTAGATATTTTTCGGAATCTATAAATCGATTCAAGTTTTAAAATACAATTTATTTTAAAAATCTTGATCAAAGTAGCTCTGGTGGTAATTGTGGAAAACTAGAAAGAGGGGGGGGGGGCGTTGAATAGTTTTACCGTTTTTAGCGTTTTAAGATTATCGTTTCAAAACTATAGATCAGAGTTTATGTGAGATCAAGCAATCACAATATATATGTAATATATATAAATACTAAACAATAAACAATAAGTGCCGCAATATATAACGTGCAAGATAATAAACGAGAGTTAGAAAGATCAAACCACTAGTGGTTCGGTAACGAAGCTCCTCTTCGCCCTACTCCACTACACGAGTTGTTGGGAATTATTTGTAACCAGACTTAAGTCTGGCATAGTTAGTTAAGTCGGGTAGATAGTTAAGTCTGCCAGTACTAAGTTAAGTCTGGCAGATACTAGTTAAGTCTGTATTGCTTAACAAGTTAGATATCTTAGGAGATATTATAGGAAATGATATGCACACGGTTAGATATCTTAGGAGAAGATATGCATACTAATGAGGCGAAAAGTGTTACGCTTTTAGGGGGTCATTTAATCCCTAAATCGTTATTTTATGATCAAATATTACCTTAAATCGTTCCTTTTGTTATTTTAGGTACTTTTGGGAGGAATTATGGAAAACATTGCATTTTGGACGTTTTTGGAGCATAAAAGTGAAGAAAACGACAAAGTCTCAAAGCATGCTGGAAATCCTACCTGACGGCGTCAGGAGCTACAAGCTGACGCCGTCACTTGATGACAAAGGAGTTGGATTCAGACTTTACCAGACGCCCAAGTGAAGAATTAAAGAATTAACACCTGACGGCGTCAGGTGTTATGAAGTCTAGGCCGTCAGGTGTTCTCCTAAAGAGAGACGGCCCAGAAGGAATTACAAGGTGACGGCGTCAGAAGTGGATCTAGGTGATCCGAAAAACCTAAACACGGCGGGTTGAAGGCGTCAGAAGTTATAACCTGACGCCGTCCGAATGTAAATTCTATATATATTTTAGGATTTTCTTTCATTAAAGTGTGCAACTTTTGGGAGAACTTTAGGGATAAACCCTAGGTCGAATTTACTGTGTTTTTCAAGGGTTTTCCACCCTTGTTTCATCCATGCTTAATTAAAGATAAGTCTTCCATCAATCATTCAATATGTCTATGTGTTGTTTGATTTTATCTTATGCTTGTCTTTACATTAACATGCTAGACTAGGTTTTTCTTGTGTTTGCTTAGATGTAATGAAACCTAGCTATTGATTATTGGTTGATGGTTGGTTATTAATTGTTGTGGGTGGGTGATTTCAATGTTAGGCTTAAGAAAACTGGCTAACTTCCAATTGGTAACATGCTTGAACGTCTTAAGAAACATGAATCGGATGTGCACTACGATTAATTGGTTGTATTTAATGCATAAGTAACTATTAGTGATTTCATGGTTAGGATACTAAACGTGTCGCCATAGGATGAAGTAGGAGCTTATAGAGTTGGGGAAGGACGTGCATGCCCCACGAATGGTATTAAGGAATACAACCCGTCATCCACACAATTGTAACAAACTAATCAACCGGTAAAAGATAGCTAGGGAGTAATGAAATCTAAGTAAACACGCTTTTCTCCTTATAAGTTTCACAACCACTTTACTTTCTTGTTATTTTATTTTATTTGCATTAGTAGTTAATTGGGTTAGTTGACTAGCAACTAATTCCGCCCACTCCTTCAAAACTGAGATTTTTACTTGCTTTCCATAAAATATAAAAAATACAAAAAGAATCATCCCTCACCCTTAGACCTAATTAGAGTAGCTTTCAATCCTAACGAACACTATTCCCCAAGTAGAACGATCAATCCCCCGGTACTTGCCACTACACTATACTACATCTGTCAGGTACATTGCCTGGTGGGGATTGCAAGCTTCTCAAGATCCCTTGAGAAGTAAAACCTCTTGCAAGGTTGCCAAACCACGCATCAAGTTTTTGGCGCTGCTGCCTGGGAATAGTTATTGTTTAGGTTGAATTTTATTTTTTCTTAGGTCTACTCATTAGATTCCTTTCTAGTGAGATTTTTATTTTGTTTTTCTATGTTCTCTTTAGTCTATCTTTTTTCTTCGTTTCTTTGTTCGTAACCATTACCATCCGACGTCATGGAAGGTGGTAATATCCTTGATCCCAACAACCCACCACAACAAAACATACCACAACCCAACCAACCTCCTAGAGCCTGCACTTTAGGAGAATACTCCCGTCCTAGCCACCAAGGCTATCGAAACACCATTGAGCTCACTCAAGGAGCCAATGTGTCTCCCTTGCGATCCGGCACCATCCGGTTGGTGCAAAGCGGATGTGCATTCCATGGACTTCGTTCCGAAGATCCAAATAAACATCTCAAGGACTTTCTCAAAATCGTAGATTCCATAGACCTTGATGTTAACACTCGAGAGACGACCCGATTGCGTCTCTTCCAATTCTCTCTGCGAGACCAAGCTAGTCAATGGCTAAAACGTCTACCAGCAGGATCCATCACCTCTTGGGATGATCTCACCACTCGTTTCCTTGCTCNCATCTCAAGGACTTTCTTAAAATCGTAGATTCCATAGACCTTGATGTTAACACTCGAGAGACGACCCGATTGCGTCTCTTCCAATTCTCTCTGCGAGACCAAGCTAGTCAATGGCTAAAACGTCTACCAGCAGGATCCATCACCTCTTGGGATGATCTCACCACTCGTTTCCTTGCTCAATTCTTTCCACCGGGGAGAACTACCAAGCTAAGGAATGAAATCTTGATGTTTCAACAACGTCAAGGCGAAACCCTCTATGAGGCATGGACTCGATTCAAGGACTCACTCCAAAAAGTCCCTCACCATGGCATAGATCTTTGGCTCCAAGTCCAAATCTTCTATGACCATATCAATATCCCCACGAGGCAAACCATTGACCAAGCGGCCGATGGTAAGCTACGTGATCTAAGTGCTGAACAATCATGGGAACTCATAGAAGATCTTGCTCTCTATGACAACGAAAGTTGGAATGATCCCCGTGATTTGAACAAAATGGTCAAGGCAATATCTTTGCCTTTGAATAATTCAAGCACTCCTGTCCGTAGGATCATGGAACTTGAGGACCATGAAATCCTATGAAGCTCCTAAACCTTCAAGCCAAGTGAACAAAATCACTTCTTCATGTGAGTATTGTAGTGGTCCCCACTACACTCGTGATTGCATGGAACTCCCCGAACAAGCTTTTGCGGACTACGCATCCTCGCATACCGACGGAGCGGGAGAAAAGTGGTACACTTTCAAACCCGAGTCAAACCCTTACGTTGATTCATACAACCCCTCTTGGAAAAATCACCCAAACTTTAGGTGGAAACAAAATCAAAACACACCCCAAAACAATTCTTCCAATCCACCTAGTCGTTTCCAATCAAACAGTTCATCCTCAAACCGTACTTTCAATAACAATCCTTCCAACAACTATGGTAGTACCAATAATCTTGAAGGATTGATGTCCAATTTTATGGCATCTCAAGAAGCTTGTATAGCAAAGTTTGAGTCCGAGTTCAATCAACAACAAACGGAGATGACTAATAAAATTGACAACTTGTTGAAAGCCCTCACCAACCAAGGGTTGACACCACTAAATAAGGACGCTAGAAGCACAAATAGCGGAACCCAAGTCAAGGACCCCTCATCATCCAAACACGTCCACTTTGTCAACGTTGTCACTATTAGGCCAATCGATAAGGATAAGGAAGAAGATGATAAGAATATGATTGGGGTTGATAGTGAATCTAAGAATGAAGTTGAGGAGGGTAAGAAAAATGAAGTAGAAGAAGTAGAGAATGGAGAGGACTACTTCAATAGGTTACCCACTAAGGAAGAACGTGCGTACCATAAGGATTTATTCGATGACCCCGAGACACCATACTTCTTAGGTAATCCAATTATTAAAACGGGCGACCTATCCAATATCAATATACCATGCAACATTGGGCATGTGCATGTGTGGAAAACCTACACAGACCTTAAATATCCAATAAACATCATGACTAGGATCCATTACAATTGGATAATGGAAAAGCAACTTGGACCTAGGATATTTCCCAACACGGGTTGGATGAGTAACTTTGTGGGGAGAGTAAAAGGATTACATGTGTATGTAGGAAACTTCACCTATGTCACCGACTTTGTGATTGTAGAAGATATTCGTCCGGTAGTAGATGTATGCTTGACTCAAGTAGTTTTTGGGAAGCCGTTTGTCGAAGCCTCTAAAATGAATTATGACCCATCTTTAGGGATAGTTAGATTCAAGGATGAGACCGATGAAATAGCCTACTAAATGCCATATAAGATAGAGCAATAACGACTCTTGTCAAACCTTGAGAAGGAGCATAAGCAAGCGGTCTACTATAGGAATGATGAGGATAGACGTAGAGGAGTAGACTATGTTATGGGTAGAATATTTGGTTTCTACAAAGAATGCTTGCAACTAGGTCCGGAATATAAGATTAAACAAGAGGATGACCTAGAGACCACGACCAAAGATGGAGTCACGTAATAGAGTGACTTTGAGTCTAGCTACAATACTCGTTAATAAAGAAAAGCGCTTCTTGGGAGGCAACCCAAGATTTATTTGTTTTGTTTGTTTGTTTGTTTGATTTTATTTGTTTCCGTATGTATGCTTTATTTTTATTGCTAATGGTTCATGTTTCAATTTAAATTGTGAAAATGCTTTATTTTGTTTTTAACTTCGTCTTAACTACATATAAAGGTATTTTGCAAAAGATAAGTGTAAGGGAAATCTAAATTTGTTTTAAAGAACAAATTGAACATGAATCATAACGATATTAAATAAACATACATATTAGTATTTGTTTGAGTCAAATGCTTGTATCGAGTCATAAAGAAGTTTTGCAGGATTCCAGGAATTAAGGTATTGGTTTTTCCAGAAATTTTCCGGAAACTAAACATAAAAATTCTGTCAGATCAGTTCTGACGGTGTCAGGTCTTACAGCTTGACAGCGTCAGGCAGTAATTTTCTGAAAATTATGCAAGTTTTGTTTTTCTGCCGAAATTATGAAAATTTACTAAATCTTTAACTCCAGGAATCTGCAAACATTCATTCCACAAGCATTATATCCTTATATAGATTTTACCGCCGATTTTATACGAGGTTTGCCTAGATTGTTTTCTCAGGTTTAATAGGTTATATTGGACAAGGAGATGTACATGGAGTCAAGCTTTTGGCGCTGCTTTAATCTTGAAGCTTCTACATCATCTTGGAGGAGGATTTAGCCATGTGACCAACGAATCAGGGGAGTATTTGTTTCATTCTTTCATTTTCTTTACTTTTACATCTTTTTATTGAACATTGGGGACAATGTTCAGCTTAAGTGTTAGGGGGGGGGGTAAATGAAGACACCTTAGAAATTACAATTGCACTTGATTTTTGTTTGTTTAATGGTAGATGTGTAATAAAACTGAGAGAAATATTTGTTATGGCAATTTTAGCACCAAATTTAAATTTTTTTACAATATATAGGAGTGAAACTTTAGTCTTAATAAGCGTCTCATGGATAGGAGTTGTATTACTAGCACCAAAAAAACCGTANTTCTTTCATTTTCTTTACTTTTACATCTTTTTATTGAACATTGGGGACAATGTTCAGCTTAAGTGTTAGGGGGGGGGGTAAATGAAGACACCTTAGAAATTACAATTGCACTTGATTTTTGTTTGTTTAATGGTAGATGTGTAATAAAACTGAGAGAAATATTTGTTATGGCAATTTTAGCACCAAATTTAAATTTTTTTACAATATATAGGAGTGAAACTTTAGTCTTAATAAGCGTCTCATGGATAGGAGTTGTATTACTAGCACCAAAAAAACCGTACGACCCAAAATAAAAAAAAAAAATCCCCCAAATATGTGAGGTTCGCCCCTAGAATTGTTAGGAAAAGCATTTATGCTTGTGTGTGTACCGGTAGTATTTAGATTCTAGAACTTGCGTTAGTGTCCATCCCAAGTCCACAAGTGAGACTACATTCGTGTAGTTAGATTTACTACATGATAAGAGGCATTAGGATAACCCCTTGTTTTACACCTGTGTTATTATAATTACATTGACTTCATTGGTCAAGTAATTCTCCCACACCCTTGCGATGTACTCATTTTTAGTACACGATACCCCTAGTACAACCCCCAGAGCCTATCTTTTTCGTGTCTAACTTTAAGCATTTTACTTAAAGGAAGAATTTGTTTACAATCCACCCCAAATGTACACCCAAATCACCTTAGCCTACCTTGTATGCACTCATCTTTAGTGCATTATTGTTACAACATTTGTTTAAACCCTTAGTTAATTGTCTAATTGATTACATGGTTGCTAAGTCGAGTCATATCTTGTACATATTGTTTTGGGACGATGGGGACTCATGGGTAAAGTACTAATGTAATGGAGCAATGGGGAAGGAGTCAATTATTACCCCCATATGTGTGTTAATATTTTAAAGTACTCCAAGTTTTTCGATTATATTATTTCGAGTCATTAGAATAGTTATTTGTAAAGTATGTAAAAGTTGAAGTGTCAGGGGAGAACCGAGGCCCCTATGATGTATTATTTTGGATGGTAGGGCAAGAGTGTATGCAAAAAAATTAAAAAAAAATCGAAAAAACAAGAAAAAGAAAAAAAATGGAAAAAGAAAGAGAGAAAAAACATATTGACTACCATCCCGTTTCCTTTTATGTTTATTTATATTTTTGTTATTTTCTAATTAGCTTAAGTTGAGTCGAGTCTTGGCTTAGCAACGCCGCATTGTACATGTATTTGATCAAGATAATTAACTTGCCACCAGTAAAAATATCCTTTATTCCAACAAACCGTGTTTATCATATCCCTACACCTAACATTACAACCCTTGAAAAGCCCTCTTTGATAGTTTATCTTAGGTGCTTACGCCTAGTGGAGGAGGTTTTTGATCCTTTCCCAAGCCTATGGTAATCTATTTGCTATGATAGGTAGTGAATGATATTTTTCCATTTCCATTTAGTTATATAGGTTTATAACACCCGAGAGATGAGAGTATCCAAACACTATTTGTGAGGTGCTAGTATATGATTTCCGTGCTTGTTATGACTAGGGTGGAATGACTATTTGTTGTAATTACTTTTATATTTGTGTTAAATGACCCCTAGCTCATATTTTGATTGGAATAAAAGCGCATTTGCTTGAGGACAAGCAAATCTCAAGTGTAAGGGTATTTGATGAGGCGAAAAGTGTTACGCTTTGGGGGTCATTTAATCACTAAATCGTTATTTTATGATCAAATATTACCTTAAATCATTCCTTTTGTCATTTTAGATACTTTTGGGAGGAATTCTGGAAAAAAATGCATTTTGGACGTTTTTGGAACATAAAAGTGAAGAAAACGACAAAGTCTCAAAGCATGCTGGAAATCCTACCTAGCGGCGTCAGGAGCTACAAACTGACGCCGTCACTTGATGACAAAGGAGTTGGATTCAGACTTTACCAGACACCCAAGTGAAGAATTGAAGAATTAACACCTGACGGCGTCAGGTGTTATGAAGTCTAGGCCGTCAGGTGTTCTCCTAAAGAGAGACGACCCAGAAGGAATTACAAGGTAACGGCGTCAGAAGTGGATCTAGGTGATCCGAAAAACCTAAACACGGCGGGTTGACGGCGTCAGAAGTTATAACCTGACGCCGTCAGAATGTAAATTCTATATATATTTTAGGATTTTCTTTCATTAAAGTGTGCAACTTTTGGGAGAACTTTAGGGATAAACCCTAGGTTGAATTTACTGTGTTTTTCAAGGGTTTTCCACCCTTGTTTCATCCATGCTTAATTAAAGATAAGTCTTCCATCAATCATTCAATATGTCTATGTGTTGTTTGATTTTATCTTATGCTTGTCTTTACATTAACATGCTAGGCTAGGTTTTTCTTGTGTTTGCTTAGATGTAATGAAACCTAGCTATTGATTATTGGTTGATGGTTTGTTATTAATTGTTGTGGGTGGGTGATATCGATGTTTGGCTTGGAAAAATTGGCTAACTTCCAATTGGTAACATGCTTGAACGTTCAAAGAAACATGAATCGGATGTGTACTACGATTAATTTGGTTGTATTTAATGTATAAGTAATTATTAGTGATTTCATGGTTTGGATACTGTTGATCCCAGTTGAGCAAACGATCTAGTATAGAAGCTGACTTGAATAGAAACTTATATAATACGCGGAATATATTATATAACTTAAGATGAACACAAGAACAATGAATATCACACTAAACACTTCAATATATTGATTATACGAGCACTCTTACAATGCTAGGGTTTAACAACCTTGAAGTGAATTCGACTTATCTAATACACGTACATTCTCTAACCCTAGGGATCTCCTTTTATAGAGAAGGAACCCTACACGGTTTACAAAGACTTCTTACACACACAAACGATATTCTAAACCTATAGAATATTTAATACAATCATTAACATAAATACATGACTCAATACTATAATTAACTCTGAGCAGCAGAGTTCTTCAATATGAGCAGCAGAGTCACAATTCCAGCAGCAGAGTCAGTCAGCAGCAGATTGATCTTATTAGAAGCAGAGTTACTTAAAACCCAACAATCCTCCCCTAAACTTGATATTTACCTCCTAAATCATCAAGTTTCTTATAAGCACGAATAACCACCAAGAGGATGCTTCCAAACACTTACCCCTTAACTTCACCACTATCAACAAGTATCTTCTCATATTTGGTGACTAAGTTATAAGCCTGTTCATCAAACTCATACTGCAAATGAAGCATCTTAGGCTTCAACATCTGGAAAATGATTGCTGTGTGATTGTTAAGCACTGGATAATTCTTCTCAGCAAGCATGAAGATGACTGTCCCTCCAACAGTCAAAGAATGAACACCACAAGACTGATACAAATACCATTTTTGAACATTTCCAGACTTGAGTGCTTTCCATTCAAAATCACCATCATTAGGTTCAAACATAAGCTTTAACCTGTAATAGTTTATCAATTCATTTCCATCTTCTGGTCTTGCTGCTCCATACTTCTCTTTATAAAGCCTCCAGAGATCACATACATCACTTCTATCCATATGGTACATCATGTGCTCAAATGATAGAAAGTGAGTCCATGTACCATTAGTTCTTTCAAAAGCCCACATAATTCTTTTCTTGCTTCCATAATCCCTAAGTCCCACTATATATGATACAATTGGATGTTTAACATCTAGAGGTGTAGGATTTAAGAGATCTGGTTCTTTGTGTGGTGAAAGAAAAGTAAGAGTCATCACTCTTTGTCTGTCAGCCTCATCTCCAGTACTCTCTCCCTTATTCAGTCCAGAACCACCAGCACCATCAACCTTTCTCTTTTTCCTTGAAAATGTTTTCTGAATAGTTCCTCTCTTCTTGCTTTCATCAGAGAGAATAGGTTTGATTTCTGGTGTATTCTTCTCTTGCTCTGCATCATGAGGTTTAGCAGCACTTTCAACCTCTTTAATCTTCTCAGGCTCACCAGTAGACTTATCTCCTCTGAGTTTTCTGTTCATTTTAGCTATAATTTCTTCATCTTCTTTAGAACCTATAGCAATGATCCTATCACACTCAGTTCTGGCATGGTGATACATTTCATCAATTTGAGAATCAGTCTGTTCCCTTAAAACAACCATTTTAAATTTCTTAACTTTGTTAGGATATTTCTCCTTATTTCTTCTTTGCTGTAAAGGTGTTGTCCCTTTGAGAATCTTTTTCTTCTTTCTAGCAGCAGCAACTTCCTTCCTCTTCTTGTTAGTAACAGAGTTTAACCAAGCTTTGACATCAAAAGTAGGAACTTCTTGCTCCTCAATCTTCACCAGCTTACTAAACTCAATGTCAACCTCAGTCTTAATCAAAACATCCTCCCATGCTTCATAAGCTTTAAGATCATTAGCAACCTTTTCAGCTTGAAGTCTTTCTGTTTCCTCAAGCTTTAAGTATTCTTGTTGTTTAAGTTTTAAAGCTTCTCCTCTATCAAGTTTCTCAAGTAAATCCTTAGGCCAAAATTCAGGTGGAATCTGAGAATAATCCACTTCTTCATCACTTGAATCAACTTCAGGTTTCTCTTCCATCTTTCCTTTACCTTTGTCAGAACTTGAAGCTATAGACTTTGCTTTCTTGATAGGAGCAGAAGGTTCTCTGATAGACACCCCCTTTGTTGGTAACTTAGAGACATGAATAGGTTGAGTGAATGATATTGGTTATGTTGTAGGGATTTCTGTAGGTGGTTGTGGTTGTGATTGTTGTTGTTGGTCTGTTGTCTTTGCTAATTCAATCATTGCCTCAGCAACAGCTTTGTCACTAGAACCAATAGCAGATCCTTGTGCATCTGCAGAATCATCTTTTGGTTTAGCAGTAGAATCAGCAATATTGTCTTTATCAGCAGCAGAGTGTTCAACAGCAGATTCATGAGCAGCAGAGTGGTCAATAACAGTTTCTTCATTTACTGCACTCTGATCAACAACACTAGGAACAACAGTTTCTGGAGCAGCAGAGTTACCAGCAGCAAATTCTGGAGCAGCAGAGTTACCAGCAGCAGATTGAATCACAGCATCACCAAAATCCTTTAAAGCCCCACTCATCAACTCCGTAGCCTTCACAAGTTGTTCAGGTTCCAAGTTTTTGAGTTTATCCACTACAGACTCTGAAGTTTCCACAATCTTCTCCAATAGAGCCTCATGCCCTTCTCTGTCAGCAACCACATAATTTTCAATATTTTCACCATCACCACCACTATCAACCTCCATATCAAGACCATCATCAGCAACATTTTCTTCCAAAATTTCATCCTCCCCTGTTTTCTCCAAATCATTCCTCCCCTGTTTGGAAGCATCCACTTCCATATCAGTAGGTTGAGAAGAGGATCCTATGTGCTTTGAAGGTCCCACTTTCTTAAATAGCTTGAAGGTTGAAGATCTCGATTTCTTTAATTTCAACAGCAGCTTCATCTGTCTCTGCATCTTAGTAATGAGCTTGGCTTGTGCAGAAACAGTAACCTCCAACGTGGTGCATCTGGTTTCCAAAGTGGTACATTTTTCCATCAATTCATTAAATTGTTTCAGTCTAGTCTCATCACTTCAACCTGTATTACCTGGTCCGAGAGGTGAATCATGGACATTGTCATTTTGTACAGTATCATCCATCAATTCCTTAGTCACTGATCTGTCCTTATCACTTCGGGATGTGTTACCTTCCCTGAGAGGTGAATCATTGGACTTTTGCTTAGTATCAAACCTAGTTTGATCACCTGAACCCCCTATATTTTCCATTTGGCTAGGGTTTCCATCACTGGATTCAGGTTCAGAAGAACCTTTATCACTAGATGTTGCCTTGGATTGGGTCTTATTGATGTTAACACTGTCCTGCTCTGCTGCTAAGCTAGTAGCAGTAGTGTCAGCCCTTTCCAATCTGCCTTCTCCATCACCTAAGACAGTCTCATGTTGTGTTTCCATCCTGACACTAGCCTGAGAATGCTCAGTGTCCTTTGAGGTTGTCCTATGTGTTTGGGTCTTTTCAGTGGTAGGGGATGAAACCTCATTTGAATCTTTAAAAGTGGATGTGGGTTGGGATTCAGTGGGGTTTTCTGATCCTTCATCCTGATTGTTTTGCACAAGTTCCACCATATAAGGTAAAAGTGGTGTAACTCTGCCAGAAAAACCTTTTCCATCTTTAGGCAAAAATGCAAACATTTTAGGTACCAAAGGTACAGCCTCATAGATAGCCCTATGTGTTCTGACCTTTTTGATTTTGTTTTCAACAATCAATTGAATGAATCTAGGATATAGTAAATAAGTTCCCCCCTCCCTCAGTGATTTAAACATACCCTCTAAAATCAAGTTTGAAAAATTGAAAGGGTCTCCTTTGCACATACACACCATAGCAGAAGCTATAGGTGCACTGAACTCATTCCACCCAGAAGTTTTAGAACTCAAACAGTGTAAGAGAGTATGAACCAAAAATTTATAATGAGAACAGAGAAGACCTTTTTGAAATTTTAAGCCATTGTTTTTCCTCTTATATCCCAAAGTTTGTAACCCAGCAAACAGATCAGCTTTCACCAGAACCTTAGGAGCACCCTCATCATCAAAAAGAAGAGTATCCCTAATAATGGATTCACTCACAAACACCTTTTGACCATCCACCATAGCAACAATATAATTCTCACCCTTGTGAGTCTTGATCTTAGCAGTCACCCAAAATTGTTTGATATAGGTTTGGTAGATTGTTGGGTTGACTGATAAGGCATACTTGATGGAACTAGCATTAAGAAAATTCACCATCTCTGTGAACGCATGTGGTACTGTGTTTGCATCAAGAAGTGCAATATTGTTGTGTTCAGTAGCCCAAGTGCGTGTAATCTCCATGAGCGATAGGTTTGTGAATTTGGGGATTTGTGATTGTGGTTGTAATGGAATGATTATGAACGGTTATATTGCAATTAGGAGCGTATAAAAACTGATTGTGAGAATCAATTAGGTTTTTAACTTTATTTGGTAAGTTACATAACCGCCCTTCCACTTTTAAACCGAGCAGCAGAACCCTAAGTAGCAGCACCAACAGCAGCAGAGTGAAATAACTAGCAGCAGAGTTGATTTGGCTAGCAGCAGAGTTGACTATATCTGGAAACTCCTTGTTCAAAAGTCAAACTTTCCACAATATT